>NIJG01004327.1:1514-13936 GCA_002201625.1 Euglossa dilemma
ATTCCGAGAGTAAGGCCTGGTATTCAAGGAGTAAACCCGCTGAACAGTATTGCCAATAGAAATATTAATTCCCAGAATGAAAATTAAAGTAAAGTGTCAAACGGCTTGAGAACGTAACCAATTGATATAACGTCTTATTCTTTATGGCAAACCTTACCTTCTGGGGACATATCCCGTTGTATCGTTGACATAACTTCGTGTTCAGAGAAACAAATTACTAGACATTTTAGCGATGGGCACCTTAATTTCATGTATGAATTAAATGATGGTGTATCAAACAGCTCGACAACAATATCACATTGTTTGAGATTCGAACAGTTAAGTCAATACTTTCACCTGTCATGTGATTCCGAAAGTCAAACGAGGTACTCCTGCACTAAATTCAGCGTCCAATATTGGCAGTAGACACCATAGTTCTAGGTATGAATATTAAGCCAGACCGAGAAACTGGTATAGACCGTTCCGTATTCGTATAGAGTCAAACCTTATGAAGAAGGTCACATATTCCGAGAAGATAACCCACAGTAACGAGAGAATGAATTTGTGGTTATGGAAATACATTTGGTTACATTTTAGTGATAGGCACCATAATCTCATGTCAGCCTTAGAATGTCGAGGGTGAAGCCGTTCAGGATCATTACCGCCTTCTTTGAGAGTTGCACGGCTGAGTCAATACATACAACTGTCCTGCATTTCCGAGAGTCAAATCAGGTAATCCGAGATTCAATGCACTGGACAGGATTGTCAATAGACACCTCAATTCACTGTTCGAATTTTATAATAGATCATCAAGCCGTTGTAGAACTTTACCTATTGTTATGGAGCAAACACTTTACCGAAGGTCTTACCTTCCGAGCTGCCTAACTCGCTGTAGTGAGTGCCCTGCTTAATGTTCGCGGAAACAAATTAGTTGAGATTTTAGAAGACACACGCCACATTTTAATGTATAGGTATAAAAATCGAGAGTCAAATTGTTCGAGAATATTACCACCAACCTTCATAGTCGGACTGCTAAGTCCACAGCTTCGCCTATCTTGTTTTACCGAGAGACAAACCATGTATTCCCGGAGTAATTGCCCTGTACTGTATCGGCAATAGACACCTAATTTCACGGTTTGAAAATTAAAATAGACCGTGAAACCGTTTGAGAGCATTACCAATTGGTATAACGTCAAACGTCTTACAGAAGGCCTTACCTTCCGCGAAAATCACCGGCACTACCAAGAGTGTGATTTCGTGTTCACAGAAAGAAAGTATACTTCATTTCACTGACGCGCACTTTTACTTCATGTCTGAATTAGAAGATCGATGGTCAAACTGTTCATGAACGTTACCACTGTCTATGAGATTCGAACGACTAAGTCAATAGCGTCACGTATCCTGCGATTCCGAGAGACAAACCAGGTATTCCGGGATTAAAATCCGCTGAACAGTATTGGCAGTTGACACCCTACTCCACGGTATACATATTAAAGTACAGAGTCAAAACAACGCAGAATGTAACCACCTTCTTTAACAGTCGGACGGCTGAGTCAATAGCTCCACCAGTCATGTGATTCCGATAGTCAATCGTGATATCTAATGTGTATGCCCACTAAAAAAAATGCGCAGGAAATACCTCGTTTCACTGTTCGAATTTATATCAGGGAGTCAATCCGTCGGAGAACATAACAAATTGGTATAAAGGAGTACTATATACCGAATACTTTACCTTCCTAGATCCGAACACGCAGTGGCGAGTATCATGCTTAGTGCTCACGGAAACAAATTAGTGGACATTTCAGCAGGCGGACACCATCTTTTCATGTACGATTAGCAACGTCGAGGGTCGATCCGTTGGAGTACGATCCCACCTCCTTTGAGAGTCGAACGGCTATGTCAATAGCATCACCTATCCTGTGAGTTCGAGAGTCCAACCAGACATTCTGGTAGTTAATCAGCCGAAGATTCTTGGCATAAGACACAATAATTCTCGGTTTCAATATTAATGTAGATCGGCAAAACCGTATGAGAGCGTATCCAATTGATATAAAGTCTAACGACTTACCGAAGCCCTTACCCACCGAAAAACTGACTCGCTATATCGGGAGTATAACACCGCGTTCAGAGGTATGAACTTGTATACATTTTATTGTCGAGCTCCTTAATTCCATGCATGCAGTAGCAGATCGAGTGTCAAACCTTTCGGGAACGTTACCACCTTTTGTGAGAGACAAACGGCTATGCCAATAGATTCACCTACCCTGTGGTTCTGAGCGACAGACCAGTTATTGCTCGAGTAAATTCGCTGAGCAGTGATGGCAACTGTCACCTTAATTCCCAGTTTGAATGTTAAAATAGAGCGTCAATCTGATTGAAAACTTTACCATTAGCTATGAAGTCATTAGTTTTACCGACGACATTACCTTCCGCGCACGTCACCCGCTTCATCGTGAGTATACTATCCAGATCGGTGGGCAAATTAGTGTACATTTTAGTGACGAGCAGATTAATGTCATGTATGAATTGGAAGATCGAGGGTCAAGCCGCTTGGGACCGCTACAAACTTCTATGTGGTTCGAATGGCTAAGTCAGTAGTTCCACATACAAGGTTCATCCGAAAGTCATAGCAGATACTCCCGGAGTAAATCCGCTAAACAGTATTGGCAATAGACACAATAATTCACGGTATAACACTAGAGTATTGTGTCAACCCTCCGGAGAACAATACCAATCTATATAAAGTCATTCGCTTTCCGAATACCTATTCTTCCGAAGAAACTGACACACTGTGTCGAGAGTATAACCTCGTGTTCAGAGAAAGAAATTAGTAATCATTTGAGTGACGGGCACCTTAGTTTCATGTATGAATGAGGACATCACGTGTTAATCCGTTTGAGAACGGCACGAACTTCTTTGAGTGTGGTACGTCTAAATCAATTGCTTCACCTATCCTGTGATAACGAGAGACAAACCAGTCATTGCGGGAATATATCCGCTAAATTACATAGACATCATAATTCACAGTAAGAACATTAAAGTAGAGAGTCATTCTATCGGAGATCATTATCAATTGGTATACAGTCACTCTTCTTACCGAAGGCCTTACCTCCCGAGAACACATATCACTGTATGGAGATAATGATTTCGTGACCACGGAAACAAATTAGTACGCATTTTAGTGACGTACATCTTAATTTCATGCACGAATTAGAAAAGACCGTCAAATAAATCTTCAACGTTACCACCTCCTTCGAGTGCCGTACCTGTAGATCAATAGCTGCACCTACCCTGTTATTCCAAAGGTCAAACAAGGCATTCAGGGAGACAATCCCTGTAGTACTGGCAGCGGACATCTTAATTCACGGTATGAATTCTGAAACTGATCGTCGAACCGTTGAAGAACATTACCTACTCCCATAGTGTCAAACCTGTTAGCGATAGCCCTCCCTTCCGTGAAGCTATACCGGCGTATCTATAGTATAATTTCGTGTCGCGAGAAATATATGTATACATTTTGATATTACCATAGCTTCATGTATGAACTACAAAATCAGGAGACAATCCGCTCGAGAATGATTCCACCTTCTTTGAGTGTAGAACGGCTAAGTCCAATGCTTCACGCATCCTGTGGCTCCAGCCAATAAATGATAAATAATGAAGCAGACCGTCATACCGCTGTAGAACCTAATGCTATAGAGTCAAACTCTATCCCAAAGTGTTAAGGTGCCCGTCACTGATATGTCTACTAATTTGTAATGCTGAACACGATGTTATACCCTCGATACTGCGGATTATGATCTCTGATGTTAAGGTATCAGATAAAGAGTATGACGTTAAGCCAATTGGTAACGTTCTCAAACGGTTTTATGCTCTACTTTATTATTCATACAGTGAATTAAGCTGTCATTTGCCATTACTCATCAGCAGACTTTCTCCTGAAATACCAGGTTTGAGTTTCGGAATCACAGGAAAGGTGAAGCTATTGTGTTGGCCGTTCGTCTGTCACTGAAGGTGGTAACGTTTTCGAACGCCTTGACCCTCAGTTTTGATATTTATACAGGGACATGTGGTGTCCGTCATCTAAACTGTCTACCGCAATTTGTTTCCGCGCACATTAAGTAGGACACGAGCTACAGGGGGATAGGCTCTAGGAAGGTGTGGTATTCGGTCAAAGTAATGACGTTATGCTGATTGGTAATGCTCACCGTCGGATTGACTCTCTAGAGTAGTATTCGTATCGTAAATCAAGATCTCAGTTGCCAATAAACTTATCGGACTTACTGACGGATTACCTGATTTGACTCGCGGAATCACAGGATAGATGAAGCAGTAGACTTAGCCGTCCAACTCTCAAAGAGGGTGGTAACGTTCTCGAACGCTTTGATCCTCGACCTTCTTATCCGTAATGAAATTAAGGACCCTGTCACTAACATATTTACTAATTTGATGCTCTGAACACGAAGTTACACTCTCGATAAGGCGGGTGAGGTTCGCGAATGGTACGGCCATCGGTAAAACGTTTGATTTTATAACAATTAGTAACGCACTCAGACTGTTTGATGCTATACTTTTATATTCAAACCGCAAATTGAGGTGTCTATTGATGAGACTGTTCAGCGGATTTACTCCCAGAATACCTGGTTTTACTCACAGGATCTCAAGATAGGAGAATTTATTCACTTCGCCGTCATTCTGTGAAGAAGGTGGCCCCGTCTTCGTGTGGCTTAGCCCTCGATCTTCTTGTTGATAATGAAAGTAAGGTGCCCGTCAGAAAAATGTTTACTAATTTCTTCCTCCGAACAGGAAGTTGTACTCTCGATACGACGGGTTCGCAGCTCCGAAGGTTGGGCTATCGGTGAAATGTTTGACTCTACAGCGATAAGTAACGTTCTAGAACGGTTTGACTATCTGCTTTAATATTCTAACCATGAATTGACGTCTCTATTGCCAATAGTGTTCAGCGGATTTACTCCCGGAATACCAGGTTGGACTCTCTAAATCACAGGAGAGATGGAACTATGGACTCATCTGTTCAACTCACAAAGAGTGTGGTAACGCTCTCAATCGGTTTCAACATTGACCTCCTAGTTCATACATGAACATAAGGGGTTCCGTCACTGAAGTGAATACTAATTTTTTTCTGGGAACACGAAGGTATACACTCGATACGGGGGGTTAGTTTTTCTGTGGGTACGGGCTTCGATAAAACGTTTCACTCTATACCAATTGGTAACTCTCTCGAACGGTTTGACGCACTACTTTAATATTCTAACCGTGAAGTAAGGCGACAGTGGCCAATAAAGTTCAAAATATTTGCTTCCGCAGTACCTGATCTGACAGAGTAGGTGAAGCTATTGACATTGCCGTTCGAATCTCATGGGCCGGCGGGCGGAGGGGTAATATTCTCGAACTGTTTGCTCTCGATCTTCTGATAAGCTCATGAAATTAAGGTGGCCGTCACTAAATTATATACTAATATGTTTTCCTAAACAAGAAGCAATATTCTCGATGCAGCGGGTTAGGTTCTCGAATGGTAAGGCATTTGGAAATATTTTTGACGTTATAGCTATCGTAACGCTCTTACAAGGTGTAATGCTCTATTTTAATATTCAATCCGCGAATTAAGGTATCTATTGCCAGTACTGTGCAGAGCATTTACTGCCGAAATGTCTCCACTGACTTTCTGAATCAAAGGATGTATGAAGCTGTTGTCTTAACCGTTTGAATCTCAAAGAATGTGGTAACTTTTTCGAACGGTTTGACCCTTGATCTCCTTAATCATAATGAAATGTAGGTCCCCGTCAATAAAATGCATATTAACTCGATCCTCTGAACACTAAATAATACTCCCAATGATGCGGGTGTAGTTGGCCGAAGTTTCCGACTTCGGTAAAACGTTTGACTTCATATAAAATTGGTAATGTTCCCAAACGACTCGACGCTGTATTTTAATATTCAAACCGTGAATTATGGTTTCTATTACAATTAGTTTTCAGCAGACATACTCCCGAAGTGCCTGGTTTGCCTCTCTGAATCACAGGATATGTGAAGCTGTTGACTTAGCCGTTCGAATCTCAAAAAGGTGGTAACATTCTCGAATGCTTTGAACCTAGATATTGTAATTCGTACATGAAATTAAGTTGTCAGTGTCTAAAATGCATAATAATTTCTTTCTGTGGATACGATGTTATGCTCTTGATACAGGGGGTTAGTATTATGGAAGGAAATTTCCCCGGGAAAAGTTTGACTATATAAAAATAGGTAACGTTCTACATCGGTTCGGTCTGCACCTTAATATCTATATCTTGAAATAGGGTGTCCAATGCCAATGCTGAAAGCAGATTTATTCCAGGAATACTTGGTATGGCTCTAGGTATCACAGGATGGGTGAAGGTATTGGCATAGCCCTTCGATTCCTAAAGAAGGATGTCACGTTCTCGAATGGCTTGACTCGCGATCATCGAATTCAAACCCGAAATTAAGGTGGACGTCAATAAAATGTATACAAATTTGTTTCCCTCGACTCAAAGATATGCTTTCGATACATCGGGATTGGTTCACCGAAGATAACGTATTGGGTAAAAAGCTTTGTACCATTTGGTAATGCTGTCAGATGGTTTGGCTCTCAAACTTAATATTCATGCAGTGAATTAATGTGTTTAATGCCAATTCTGATCAGTGGATTTACGCCCGGAATACCTGGTTTGGATTTCGCAATCATAGTATATGTGACGTTTTTACTTAGCTGTTCACCTCTCATAGATGGTAGTTACGTTCTCGAAATGCATGAACCGCGTTCATCTAATTCATACATGAAGTTATGGTGCCCGTCACTGGAATCAATATTAATTTGCTTCTCTGAGTACGAAGTCATACTCTCGATACACATGGTTAGGTTCTCCGAAAGTAAGGTATTCTGTAAAAAGAATTAGTTTACACCAATTAGTAATGTTTGCAGACGGTTTGGCATTCTACAATAATAATCATATTGTTAATTAAGGTGTATATTTCCAATACTGTTCAGCGGATTTATTCCTGGAATACCTTGTTTGACGCCCGGAATCACATGACAGATGATGCTATGGTGTAAGCCGTCTGACTCTCAAGAAATGTGGTGCGGCTATCTATCGGCTTCACAGCCGATCTTGTATTTCAAACATGAAATTAAGTTGCTGTGACCAAGATGTATACCGATTTGCTTCTCTCAACACGAAGTTATACTCTTGATACAGCGGGTTATCTTCTCGGAAAATAATGCCGTCGGTTAAATGTTTGTCTCTATTCAAATAGGTAACGATCAACGACAGTTGGACAGTTGATTTTTCTATTAATACATGAAAATGAGGTGCCCGTCACTAAATGTTTAATTATGTGTTTCTGTGATCACGAAGTTATACTTTCGACACAGCGGGTTTGGTTTTCTGAAGGAACGGTCTTCTGTAAAAAGTTGGACAGTATTCCAATAGGTAGCGTCTTACATAGTTTTGGCGCCCTACTTTACTAATTATAACGCGAATTAACATGTCCATTGGTTGCTCTGCTGTGTGGATTTACTCCCGGAGAACGTGATCTGACTCTCGGAATCAGAGGATAGGTTGAGCTATTCGACTTAGCTGTTCGACTCCCGAAGAAAGTAATAACGTTCTCGGTCGGTTTTATTCTAGATTTTGATATCAAATCATGAAAATGCGGTGCCCGTCTGCTAGTATGTCTGCTAATTTGTTACCGTGAACATTAAACGAGGCACTGGCTACAGTGCAATATGTTCTCGGAATGGAGGATATTCGGTAAATATAATAACACTATGACGATAGGTAACGTTCTGCAACGGTTTTTACTCTGTACTTTAACATCTACAGCCGGAAATCGGATGTCTAATGCCTGTGCTGTACGGAGGATTTGCTCCTGTTGTACCGGATTCGTCTCTCGGAAACATACGAAAGGCGAAGTTGTAGACTCATCCGTTCGAAACTCAAACTGGGTGATAACGTTCACGAATGGCTTGAACATCGATTTTCTGATTCCCACATGAAATTATGGAAGCCGTTCCTAAAATGTATTCTAATTTGCTCCTCTGTCTACGAAGTTATACTCTCGACACAGCGGGTTAGCTTTTCGGAAGGTACGGCCTTCGGTGAGTCGTTAGACTCTATACCAATAGGACACAATGTACAGCTGTGCGACTCAGTACTTTAATATTCACACCGCGAAGTATGGCTCTTAATGCCGTTATTGTACAGCGGATTTACTCCGGGTATATCTGGTATGACTCCCGGAATGACTGGATAGGTGGAGCTATTGACATAGACGTTCATCCCTCAGCGCCATTGCTCCCAGAATATCTCGCTTTACTCTCTGAATCACAGGATAGGTGAAGCTAATAACTAAGGCGTTCGATTCTGAACTAAGCTTGTAACGTTCCCGAACGGAATTACACACGATCTTATAATTCATATATGAAATTAAGTTGTCCGTCACTAAGATGTGAATTAATTTCTTCACCTGAGCACGATGTAATACTCCAGATACAATGGATTAGGGTTTCGATGGGTGAGATCATCATTGAGACGTTTGACTTTACAGCAATTGGTAACGTTGTACAACGTTTGGACGTTCCGCATTAATATTCAAACCGTGAATTAACGTACCCATCGCCAATACTGTTCAGCGGATTTACTCCCGAAGTACCTGGTATGAATCTCGGAGACAAAGGATATGTGNGCCAATACTGTTCAGCGGATTTTCTCCCGAAGTACCTGGTATGAATCTCGGAGACAAAGGATATGTGAAGCTATTGACATAGCTACTCGAATATCATACAAGTTGGAAATGGCCTCGAACGGTTTGACCCTCAGTTTTCTAATTCCTCCACAAAACCACGATACCATCACTATAATGTATAGTAACGCGATTCTCTAAACCCGAAGTTATACTCTCGATACAGTGGGTTAGCTTATTGGAGCATAAGGTCTTCGGTAAATCATTGACTTTATACGAATTGATGTCTTGTACCAATACTGTGCAGTGGATTTACTCTCGGATTACATGGTTTGACCCTTGCAATCTCAGGATAGGTAAACCTACTAACATGGCCGTTCCTCTCCCACAGAAGGTTGTAAATTTCTCGAATGATTTGACGATCGTCAATTTAATTAATACATGAAGTTATGGTGCACGTCACTGAAACGGAGACTAATTTCATTGTCTGCACACGAAGTTATGCTCAGGACACACTGGGTAGGTTTTTCGGAGGGTAAGATCTTCGGAGAAACTATAGCTTTATAACAATTGGTAACGTTCAGCAACGGTTTAACGGTCTGCATTAATATTCATACCTTGAACTGAGGTGTCCATTGCCAATACACTTCAGCGGATTTGCTCTCGAATTACCTGGTTTGACTCTCTGTCTCAAAGGGTAGCTGAAGCCTTAGACTCAACCGTTCCATTCTCAAAGAACGTGGAAACGTTCGTGAATGGTTTGCTACTCGATCGTCTTATTCATAATGAAATTAAGGATCCTGTTACCAAAAAGTCTACTTATTTAATCCTCTGGTCATGAAGTTATACTCTAGATACTGCGAGTTAACTTCTCCGATGGTAAGGTCGATATAAAATCATTCAATCTATAACTATAGGTAACGTTCTACAACAGTTTGACGATCGGATTTAATATTCATACCGTGATGTCATGTACCTGTTGCCAATACTGTATAGTGCAATTACTCCCCGAAAAGCTGGTATGACCCTCGGGAACACAGGAGAGGTGAACCTTTTGACTTAGCCCTACGATTCTTGAAAAAGGTGGTAACATTCTCGATCGCTATGATTCTTGATGCTGATATTTATACAGGAAAACGTGCTGTCCGTACGTTAAAATTTCTGCTAATTTGTTACCGTGAACATTGGAAAGGACACTCGCTACAGCGTGTGAGGTTATCGGATGGTAAGGTATTCGGTAAAAGGAATGACTTTATACGAATTGGTTATGGTCTTCGCCGGTTTGAATCCTCACATTAACATTAACACCGTGAATTATCGTGACAATTGCCAATATCCATCAGAGGATGTACACTAGGATTTCCTGGTATGACTCTCCGAAGCACAAGATACGTGACGCCAGTGACTCAGCCGTCCGAATCACAACTTCTGTAACAGTTTGACACTCGATCTTCTTATCCATGCACGAAATTACGGTGTCTATCTCTAGAATGTATAGTAATTTGTTCCCCTGAACACAGTGTTGCAGCGAGTTATGCTTACGGAGTGTAAGGCGTTCAGTAAAATGTTCGACTCTATGTCTATTAGTAACGTTCTCAAACGGGTTGACGCTCTACTTTAAATTCAAACCGTGAATTAATATGTCTATCGCTAATAATATACAGTGCATTTAATCCCGGCTTACATGGGTTGACTCTCGGTATCACAGGATTGCTGAAGTTATTGATAGGCCGTACGCCCCTCATAGAATGTGGGATCGTCCTAGAATGGTTTGACTGTCGATTCTTCTATACATACATGAAAATAAGTAGTTTGTCTGCTAAAATGTCTACTAATTTGTATCTGTGAACATGAAGCAATATTCTCGATAGAGCGGGTTTTGATCTCGGAGGGTATGGTCTTAGGTAAAACGTTTAACTTCAAGCCGTTGGTAATCTTCGCAAACGGTCTGACGTCCTACTCCAATGCTCAATAGTTTATGGTGACCATAGCCAATAGAGTGAAGCGCATTTACTCCTGTAACACCTGGTATGTCGCACGGAATCACGCGGCAGGTTACGCTACTGCCATAGCTATGCGACTCTCAGTGAAGGTGGTATCGGTTTCGTTCGGTGTAACCCTCGATATACTTATTCATACATGAAATGCAGCTGCCTGTCTCTAAAACGTAGACAAATTCCTTCATCAGAACACCATGCTATACTCTCGATACAGAGCGTTAGGCTTACGGTGGGTAAGATCTTCAGTAAAACGTTTGACTATATAGCAATTGGTAAAGTTCACAAACGACTTGTCGCGCTACATAAATAATCAAACCTCGAATTAAGGTGTCTAATACTAATACTGTACAGCGGATTTATTCTCGGATTATCTGGTTTGTCCCTTGGAATCTCAGGATAGGGGAAGCTATTGACTCTCCAATACGGTGGTCACGTTCTCTAACTGTTTGGCACTCGATCATCCAACTCATACATCAAGTTGATGTGCCAGTCACTAAAACGCATAGAAATTTGTATCTCTGATCACGAATTTATTCTCTTGATACAGAGGGTCAATTTCTAGGATTGTAAGTCCTCCGGTAAAATGTTTGACTCTATTCCAATAGAAAATGCAATGCAACGGTTCGAAACAGTAGATCAATATTCATACCGTGAATTAAGGTGTCTATGGCCAATGCCGTTCAGCGGATTTACTACTGGAATTAGTGATTTGACTCTCGGAATCGCAGCATGCCTGATGCTACTAACTTTGCCCTTCGAATCTCATAGAATGTAGTAACGGTCTCAAGCTGTTTGACCATCGTCCGTCTAATTGATACATGGAATTAATGTGCTCGTCGCTAAAACGAAAGCTTATTCGTCCCACTGAACGCGATGTTCCGCCCTCGATGCAGCAGGTTAGTTTTTCGGGTGGTAAGGCCTTCGGTAGAACGTTTGACTTTATAGGAATTGTTAACCTTCTCAAACGGACTGAATCTCTCCTCTTATATTCAAACCATGAATTAAGGGGTCTATTGCCAATACGGTTCAGCGGATTCACTGNAACTGTTTGGCACTCGATCATCCAACTCATACATCAAGTTGATGTGCCAGTCACTAAAACGCATAGAAATTTGTATCTCTGATCACGAATTTATTCTCTTGATACAGAGGGTCAATTTCTAGGATTGTAAGTCCTCCGGTAAAATGTTTGACTCTATTCCAATAGAAAATGCAATGCAACGGTTCGAAACAGTAGATCAATATTCATACCGTGAATTAAGGTGTCTATGGCCAATGCCGTTCAGCGGATTTACTACTGGAATTAGTGATTTGACTCTCGGAATCGCAGCATGCCTGATGCTACTAACTTTGCCCTTCGAATCTCATAGAATGTAGTAACGGTCTCAAGCTGTTTGACCATCGTCCGTCTAATTGATACATGGAATAAATGTGCTCGTCGCTAAAATGAACGCTTATTCGTCCCACTGAACGCGATGTTCCGCCCTCGATGCAGCAGGTTGGTTTTTCGGGTGGTAAGGCCTTCGGTAGAACGTTTGACTTTATAAGAATTGTTAACCTTCTGAAACGGTCTGAATCTCTCCTCTTATATTCAAACCATGAATTAAGGGGTCTATTGCCAATACGCTTCAGCGGATTCACTGCTGCAATACCTGGTTTGTCTATCGAAATCACAGGATAGGAGTAGCTACTGACTGAGCCGTTCGACTCTCACAGAATGTG
>NIJG01004335.1:8397-18476 GCA_002201625.1 Euglossa dilemma
TCACTAAATCGTATACTAATTTATTTCGCTGAAAACAAAGTTATACCCACGATACAGCGGGATATGTTCTCGGATGTTAAGGTATCCGGCTAGGAGTATGACTTTATGCCAATTGGTAACGTTCACAAAAAGTTTGACGCTATACTTTCCTATAGAAGCCGAGAACTAAGCACTAAATATTCACGTACAGTGTCAAACCGTTGTAGATCTTTAACAATATGTATACAGTCATTCCTCTACCCGAAGGCCTTGTCTTCCGAGAATTATATCCGCCGTATCGAAAGTATAAATTTGCGTTCAGAGAAACATATTAGTTTACAATTTAGTGACTGGCGCCCTTATTTCGTATATGAATTAGAAGATCGAGGGATAAACCGCTCGAGATCGTTGCCACCTTCTGTGAGAGTCGCATAGCTAAGACACTAGCATCCCGTATCATACGATTCCGAGAGTCAAGCCAGATATTTTGGGCCTAAATCCGCTGAACTATAATGACCTTAGACACCTTAATTCACTCATTTAATATTAAAATAGGGCGTCAATCCATCTGAGAACGTTACATATTGCTATATAATCAAAATGTTACCGAAGGCATTACCTTTCGAGAAGCTAACCCGCTGTGCCAAAAGCATAACTTCGTCTTCAGAGATGAAAATTAGTATCCATTATAGTGCCCGGCACGATAATTTCATGTATGAATTAAAATGTCGACTGTCAAACGGTTCGGGAACGTAACCACCGTCTATGAGAGTCAAACGTATAAGTCAATAGTTTCACCTGTCCTGTGATTCCGAGAGTCAAACCTGGTATTCCTGGAGTCAATCCGCTGTACACTGTTGGCCGTGCACACCATATTTGACGGTTTGAATATTAAAGTTGACAGTGAAGACGTGTGAGGGCGTTACCTATTGGTATAAAGGCAAACCGTTTACCGAAAGCCTTACCCTCCGAGAACATAGCCCACTGTATTGCGAGTATGATTTCGTGTTCAGAGAAATAAGTAAGTACTCATCTAAGCGACGGCCATCTTAACTTCATGTATCAATTAGTAGATCTTGTGTCAAACCGTTCGAGATAGTTACCACCTTCTTTAAGGTTCGAACAGTTGAGTCAGTTACTTCACCAATAGTTGTGATTCCGAGAGTCGAGATACCTTAATTCACGATATGAATATTCCAGTAGAAGGTCAATCCGTTGGAGAACACTACCAATTGGTATAAAACTATTCTTTTTACCGAATACATTACGTTCCTATAACCTAACCCGCTGTAGCGAGTGTCATGCTTAGTGTTCAGGGAAAGAAATCAGTAGACAATATAGCAGAAGCACAGCTTATTTTCGTTTATCAATTAGAAGATAGAGTGTAATACACTTCGAGAATTTTACAACCTTCTTTGAAAATCGAACGGCTAAGGACCAAGCATCTCCTATCCTGTCATTCCGATATCCAAACCAGGAAATCCGGGAGTCATTTCGCTGTTCACTGATGGCAATAGACAGCAATATTTGCGGATTGAATATTAAAATAGAGCGACAAACCATCGGAGGTCGTAACCAACGCGTATAAAGTAACTCATTTTTTCGAATATCGTAACAGCTAAGAATATTAAACCCTTGTAGGGAGTGTGCTCCTCTTTGTGGACGAAAACAAATTAGTGGGCATTTTAGCAGACGGACATCGTATTTTCATGAACGACTAGCGTCACAGAAATTGAAACCGATCGAGAAAGTTTCCAAACTTCATTCAGAATAGATCGTATGAGTCAAAATCTTCACCCATCCCGTGATACCATGAGTCAAACCAGGTATTCCGGGAGAAATATGCTCGTCAGTATGGGCAATAGACACACTATTTCACGGTAGAGGGTAATAGAGTACAGAGTCATTCCTTTGCAGAATGGTACCTATTGGTATAGTCTGAACCATTTTACTGAAGGCCTTACCTTCCGAGATGCTAACCAGCTGCATCGAGAGCATAACATCGTTTTCAGCGGAACTTGTTACTGTACATTATAGAGACGGACACCTTAATTTAGTGTATGAAACAGAAGATCGAGTGTCAAGCTTATCGAGAATGATACAACCTTCTATGAGATTCGAATGACTACGTCAACAGCTTCACCTATGCTGTGATTCCAAAAGCCAATGCAGGTATTCCGGTAGTAAGACCGCTGAACGGTATTGACAATAGTATTTGCAATGTGTAGAGTCAAATCGTAGTAGAAGATTAACTTCTGGTAGACAGTCAAACTTTATACCGGGGCCCCTACTTTCCGCGAAACTCACACGCTGTATCGAGAGTATAACTTCCTAATCAGAGGAAGAAATAAGTGTTCATTTCTGTGATGGCACCTTTACATCATGTATGAATTGGAGAATCGAGTGTAAAACCGTTGGAGAACGTTCCCACCATCTATGAGATATGATTGTCTAGGCCAACAGCTTCATCTATCCTGTGATTACTAGAGCCAAACGAGGTATTCCTGGGGTAAATCCTCTGAATAGTATTGGAAATATACACCTTAATTCACGACATGGGTATTAATGTACGGAGTAAAATCGTCGGAGAACATTACCAATTCCTGTGGGATTAAATTTCTTACAGAATGCCTTTCCCTCCGCAAAACTGACCCCCTGTATCGAGAGTATTACACCGTATTAAGTGGCAAGAACTAGTGTACATTTCTATCACGAGAACCTTAATTTCATGTATGAATTAAAAGATCCATTATCAAATTGTTCGATAACGTTACCATCATACCTTAGAATCGAACGGTTAAGTCAATAGCATCACATGTCCTGATATTCCCAGAGTCAAGCCAGGAATTCTGGGAATGTACCCGGCAAACAGAGTTGGCAATAGATGCCCTAACTCACGAAATGAGTATTAATATAGAGCGCCAAACCGTTTGAGAGCGTTACCAATTGGTATAAGGTCAAACGTTTTACCGAAAGCCTTACCATTCCGCGAAAATCACGGGCTACTTCGAGAGTATAAGTTCGAGCTCAGATGAAGAAATTAGACTTCGATTCAGTGACGGGAACTTTACCTTCATGAATGCAATAAAGGGTAGTGTTATAAATCGTTCTAGAAAGATGCCACCTCATTTGAGAGTTGCTCAGCTTCGCCAATGGCTTTAGCAATCCCGTGATCCTTAGATACAATCCATGTATCCCGCGACTAAACCTGCAATACTGTATTGGAATTAGACCAGCCATTTCATGTTATAAATATCAAAGATCAGAGTTAAACCATTGCAAAACGTTACCGATTGATATACAGTGAAACTTTTTAAAAAAGGTCTTACCATCCGAGGTGCTAACCCGGTGTATCGAGAGCCTGACTTCGTGTTCACTGGAAGACATTAGTATACATTTTAGTGATGGGCATGAGAAGTACATGTATGAATTAGAAGATAGAGAGTCAAATGGTTCCAGAACGATACCACGTTCCTTGAGAGACGCAGAACTAAGTCAATAGTTTCACCAATCCTGAGATTCCGAGAGTGAAACCAGATATTGCGGGAGTAAATAGATAGAACTAATATTGGCATCATGCACCCTATTTTGCGGTACAAATATATTAGTCCAGAGTGAAGCCGTTGTAAATCGTTACCGACTGCAATGTAGTGAAATTTTTTACAGAAGGCCATACTTTCCGCGGAGCTAACCCGCTCTATCGTGATCATATCTTCGTGTTGAGTGAAACCAATTGGTACACACTTTAGCGACGGGCACGTTAGTTTCACCTACGGAATAGAAGATCGAGAGTGAAAATGTTCGAGAGCGTCACAGGCATCTTCGTGTCTCGAACAGCTGCGTCAATGGCTTTACCTACATTTGAGATTCCGAGAGTCAAACCAGGTATTCTGGGAGTAAATCCGCTGATCACTACTGGTAATGGACGCCTTAATTCACGGTTTGAATATTGAAGTACTAGTCTAATCTTTGTAGAATGTTACCTGTTAGTATAATGTAAAAGTTCTACTGAAATCCTTACTCTCCGAGAAAGTAAACCGCTGTATCGACAGTATAACTTCGTGATCAGAGACACAAATTAGTATATATTTTAATGGCGGGCACCTAAACTTCATGTTGGAGTTAGAATATGTAGTGTCCACCCGATCGAGGAGGTTACCATCCTCTTTGCGAATCGAATGGCAATGTCAATTGCTTCACCTATCCTGTGATTCCGAGAGTCATCTCACTTAATACGGGAGTACATCCGCTGAAGAGTAATTGCAATGGACACCATAATTCACTGTTAGAATCTGAAAATAGAGCGTCGCACCGTGTAAGAACGCTATCAGCTGCTATAAAGTCAAAGGCTTTACCGAAGACGTTTCCTTTCGCGAACATCACGGGCTACTTCGAGAGCATAACTTCGTGACCAAATGAAGAAGTTAGACCTCGTTTCTGTAACGGGCACTTTAACTTCATGAATGCATTAGAAGATCGAGTGTCAAACCGTTAAAGAACATTACCAGCTTTTTCGAGAGTCGAATGGCTCCGTCAATAGCTACAACTATACTTGCGATTCCGAGAGCCAAGCCTGGTATTCGAGAAGTACATCCACTGAATAGCATTGGCAATAAATACTTTGTTCTACGGTATGAATATTAAAGTAGAGAGTCAATCCGTTGGGGAACATAACCAATTGTTATAAAGTCATACTTTTCACCAAAAATGTTACTTTCCTAGTACCTAGTCCGCAGTATCGAGTATCGTGCTTTGTAGTCACGGAAACCAACTACTACACTTTTTTTGCAGATGCACAGCATTTCCGTGTACGAGTAGGAAAATTGGGATTCAAACAATTGGAGATCGATTCCACCTCCTTCGAAAGTCGCACATCTAAGTCAATAGCTTTACCTATCCTATGATTGCGATAGTCAGACCACGTACTCTAGGCGTAAATGCGCTGAACAATTTTGCCAATAGAACCTGTAATTCACGATATGAATATCAACGTTGAGAGTGAAGCCGTCGGATATCATTAATAACTGGAACAAAGTCATTCTTTTTAACCTATAGCTTACATTCTGAGAACGCAAGCAGCCGTAGCGATTTTCTTGCTTCGCGTTCAAAGGAACGAATTAGTAGACATTTTAGGCGACGGGCACCGTTATTTCTCGTATGAATTAGAANAACCGTTAAAGAACATTACCAGCTTTTTCGAGAGTCGAATGGCTCCGTCAATAGCTACAACTATACTTGCGATTCCGAGAGCCAAGCCTGGTATTCGAGAAGTACATCCACTGAATAGCATTGGCAATAAATACTTTGTTCTACGGTATGAATATTAAAGTAGAGAGTCAATCCGTTGGGGAACATAACCAATTGTTATAAAGTCATACTTTTCACCAAAAATGTTACTTTCCTAGTACCTAGTCCGCAGTATCGAGTATCGTGCTTTGTAGTCACGGAAACCAACTACTACACTTTTTTTGCAGATGCACAGCATTTCCGTGTACGAGTAGGAAAATTGGGATTCAAACAATTGGAGATCGATCCCACCTCCTTCGAAAGTCGCACATCTAAGTCAATAGCTTTACCTATCCTATGATTGCGATAGTCAGACCACGTACTCTAGGCGTAAATGCGCTGAACAATTTTGCCAATAGAACCTGTAATTCACGATATGAATATCAACGTTGAGAGTGAAGCCGTCGGATATCATTAATAACTGGAACAAAGTCATTCTTTTTAACCTATAGCTTACATTCTGAGAACGCAAGCAGCCGTAGCGATTTTCTTGCTTCGCGTTCAAAGGAACGAATTAGTAGACATTTTAGGCGACGGGCACCGTTATTTCTCGTATGAATTAGAAGATCGAGAGTCAATCCGTTCGAGAACGTTTCCACCTTCATTGAGGATCGATCGGCTAAGACAATTGCTACATCTATCCTGTAATTGCGAAAGTCAAACCAAGTATGCCGGGTGTAAATCCGTGGATCAGTTATGGCAATAGACACCCGAATGGACGGTTTGAATATTAACGTAGGGCGTCAATCGATTGCAGTACGATACCAATTGGTATAGTGTCAAACATCTTACGGTAGGCTTTACCTTCGGAGCAGCAATCTCGCATTTTCGAATGTATAACTTCATGTACAGTGAAACAAATTAGTATACATATTAGAGACGACAACCACAATTTAAGGTACAAGTTAGAAGATCGAGTGTCAAACCGATCGTGGATGTTACTACCTTCTTTGAGAGTCGAAATGCTAAGCCAATTGCTTCACACATCCTATAATACGGATACTCAAACCAGGTATTCCGGGAGTAAATGCCCTGAAAGCATTAGCACTGCACGGTCTATATATGCCGTCTATATTAGGCGGTATAAATTTTAAAGCACAGGGTCAAGCCGTTGTTGAACGTTAGCATTTGCTATGAGGTCAAGCTATTTACCGAAGGCCTTACCTTCCTAGAACGTATCGCGCTGTACCGAGAGAGAAAGTGCGTGATCAGAACAGCAAATATGTACACAGTTTGGTGTCTGGCATCTTAACTCCATGTACGAATTAGAAGATCGAGAGTGAAATCATTCGAGATCGTCACCACCTTCTTTTACTGCCGAGCGGCTCAGTCAGCAGCGTCACCTATAGTTATGCTTTCGTGCGTCAGTCCTGGAATTCCGAAAGTAAATCCGCTGAAGGAGATTGGCATCAGACAACTTAATTCACGGTTTGAATATTAAAGTAGAGCGTCAGACCGCTGAAGAATGTTACTCATTTATATAGAGGGAAACAATTTAACGTAGGCCTTACGTTCCGAGATGTCCAACCCGACGTAAGGAGTGACCTGCTTAATGGTCACGGAATCAAATTACTGGACACTTTAGCAGACTATTTTCCTGTATGAATAACAAACTCGAGAGTCAAACCGTTTGAGATCGTAAGCAATTGGATTAAAGTCAAATGTTTTACCGAAGGCCTTACTTTCCGCGAATATCAGCGGCTTCATCGAGAGTAGAAGATCCTGTTCACGGAATGAAATTAGTATTCATTTCAGTGACGGGTTTCTTAGCATCATGTATGAACTAGAAGGTGGAGTGTCAAACAGTTCGAGAACGTTACCAGCTTCTTCGAGAGTCGAGCATATAAGTCAATAGCTCCACCTATCCTGTGATTCGGAGAGGCAAACAAGATATTCTCGGATTATGTCCGGTGACCAGTACCCGGCAATGGACTCCATAATTCACGGGTTCAATATTACAGCACATCATCACACCGTTGTAGACCGTAACGTATTGGAATGTAGTCAAAATTTTCACAGAAGGCCTGATGTTCCTGAAACTAACCCGCTGCATCGAGAGCATAACATCGTGCTCAGAGCAGCAAATTATCGTACATATCAATGACGAGAATTTTAATTCCATGTGTGAATTAGAAGATCCAGTGCCAAACATTTCGAGAAAATTTCCAGCTTCTTTTAGAGGTGAACGGCTAAGGAAATAACATCACATATCCTGCGACTTCGAAAGTCATACCAGGTATTCCGGGAGTAAACCTGCTGTACAGTATTGGACATATACACGTTAAGTCACAGTTTGAATATTAAAATAGAGCGTGAAACCGTTTCAGAACAGCACCAATTACTATAAAGCTAAAAGCATTATCGAAGACCATACCCTCCGAAAATCTAACCTGCTGTAACGACAGTATAATTCCCGGATCAGAGAAAGCAATTAGTATTCGTTTCAGTGACGGTCACGTTAACTACATGTATGAATTACAGGATCCAGAGTCACACCGTTCGAGGAAGTTACCACCTTCTACGGGAGACGATCGGCTACGTCAATTGCTTCAGTTATCCTGCGATTCCGATAGCCAAACCAGGTATTCCGGGAGTAAATCCGCTGAACAGGATTCTCAATAGAAATGATAATTCGCGGTATGAATATTAATGTTGAGAGTCAAGCCGATTGGGAACGCTACCAATTTGTATATCGTCATTCAGTTTATCGCATACCTTATCTTCCGGGACCATAACCTGCGGTATCGTGGATATAACTTCGTGTTCAGAGAAACAAATTAACAGACATTTTAATGACGGGCACCTTAATTTCGTATATTAATTAGAAATGTCGAGTGTCAAACCGTCCGCGAACGTTGCCACCTCTTTGAGAGTCAAGCAGCTTAGTCAATAGCATCACTTATCCTGTTGTTGGGAGAGTCAAACAAGGTATTCCGGGAGAAAGTCCGCAGAGGTGTTTTGGCAATAGACACCTCAATTCGCGGTCTGAATATTACAGTAGAGCGTCAAACCGTTTGAGAGCGTTTCCAATTTATACAAGGTCAAACGTTTCACCGAAGAACTTACCATCCGCGATAGTATACCGTTGTGATCACAGATGCAAATTAGTATGCATTTTAGTGACTGGCACCATAATTAGATGTATGAATTCGATGATCGAGTGTTACACCGTTCGAAAACGTTACCTCCTTCACTGATAGTCGCATAGCTAAGACAATAGCTCCACCTTTCCTGCGATTCCGAGAGTGAGACCAGTCACAACGGGAGTAAATCCACTGAATTTAATAGGCAATTAACAACACTCTTCACGGTATGGACATACAAGTAGAAAGTCAAACTGTCGGTGATAAATAGTAAATCGTACAGAGTCGCTCTTTACACCGGAGGCATTACCTTCCGAGATCATAACCCGCTGTCTTCAGAGTATAACTTCGTGTTTCCGGAAACACATTAGTATACATTCTAGTGATGGCGCATTAAATTCATGTATGAATTGGAATTTGGATGATCAAGCTGATCGAGGACGTTACCACCACCTTTGAGAGTGGAAAAGCTATGTCAACAGCTTCAGGTATCCTGTGATTCCGAGAGTCATATCAGGTAATACGGGAGACATTTCGCTGTACACTATAGGCAATGGACACCGTAATTCGCTGTTTGAATAATAAAGTACAGGATGTAGCCGTTGGAGAACATTAGCAATAGCTATATAGTCAGCCTTTATACCAATAACCTATTCCCCCGAGAATCTATCACGCTACGCCGAGTGTGATGCTTAATGTTCACGCATACATATTAGTTGACATTTTAGCATACGGAAGCTATACATTATGCATGTATAGAAAAATCAACAGTCAAACCGTTCCGGAAAGTTACCACCACCTTTGAGAGTGGAACGGCTAATTCAATAGTATCAGCTATACCGTGATTCCGCGATTCAAACCAGGCATTCCGGGTGTAATTCCGCTGAACGGTACTGGCCATAGTATTGGCAATGTGAAGAGTCTAACCGTTGTAGAAAGTTACCTATTGGTATGGAGCCAAACTATATACAGTGGGCCATACTTTCCGCGAACCATGCCCGCTGTATCGAGAGTATAACTTCCTGATCAAAAGAAGAAATTATTATTCATTGCAGCGACGGGCACCTTAACTTCATGTAGAAATTAGAAGATCGTGTATCAAACAGTTCGAGAACAATACCACCCTCTTTGAGATTCGGACGGCTATGTCAATAGTTTCTCCTAGGCTCTGATTCAGAGACCCAAATCAGTCATTACGGGAGAAAATCCGCTGAAATGTATTGGCAATAGATACCATGGTTCACGGTATGAATATTAATGTGAAGCGTCAGGCCGTTTGTAGACGTTACCAATTCTTACAAAGTCAAACGTTTTACCGATAACCTTACCTTCCGCAAATCTATCCCGCTGTATCGACAGTATATCAGCGTGTTCAGAGGTGCGAAATAGTATACATTTTAGTGCTGCTCACATTAATTTCGTGCATGAATTAGGAGATCGAGTGCCACACGNGTGGTCGGACGGTAAGACCTTCGGTAAAAGCTATGATTCTATGCGAATGGTTAACATCCTGCTTTGGGTTGACACTAAAATTAAAATTCATAATGTGAATTATGGTATCTAGTGCCAGTACAGTTCAGCGCGTTTGCTCCCGGAATATCTGGTTTGGCTTTCGTAATCACTGGAAGTATGAAGTTACTGACTTAGCCGTTTGATTCTCGAAGAAGGTGCTAACTTTCTCGGACTGTTCGACCATTTATCTTCTTACTCATAATGAAATTAAGGTGCCCG
>NIJG01004354.1:3828-21037 GCA_002201625.1 Euglossa dilemma
CGTGCTTTACGAATTCGCATAATTTTTGTTCGACAGTTCAATCACTGTTTAGAAAATTTGATCCCAAGGTCTACTCGAGTTCGAAAATAAAAGAATGTGGCATCAAAGAATAAACTTTAATTCACAACTGCAATACACATTTGGATGCACAGAATAACGGATAAGAATACACAAATATAATACGACATTCTTGAATATCATTCGTCCTTGGCAACTGAATACTTGTCCAATATACACATAACTGGGAATATAAATGTATTAGAAATTTATAATTTAAATTATAATTTACGATAAAAGCGAGCATAGGTTTGACAAACTTAGTCTAACGTGAATCTCAAACGACGAATTTACCGATGTCATTAGTATCGACGTTTGTTCCGAAGTGCGTGATGAATCGAGGAATATTAATATTAATCAAATGACCGGGATGAAGTAAAAATAACGACTATGCAACTTCGAGTACACGTTTATATCAGCGTATAACTCATTCAGGAACCATATTGAACCGAATATATAACAGCGAAGTAGGAGAAAGAGTTGTTGATCATCTGAAATTTAAATTTCGTTTAACACACAATTCAAATTTAACAATTGATACCATCGCGTATCGTACAACATCTAGATAGTTCTTTATATTTAATACAAGAATACTTTGTCGATTTTTTATTCTCTTCTTCTGTTCACATTGAATAGTATTAACTAATAACAGATTCCTCACCGAAGTGAATCCTGCCATCGACAAAACATAAATTCCGCCGACAGATTGTATGTACTCCTTCGACGTTCTTAGCAACACCAGGAGTAACAACTTTTGTATCCTGATTGGCTGCGCGTACCATCGTGTGTTATATCTAAATTCGCAAATATCCGTAAAATACGCGTAAAAAGGATAGACGCAAGTACTCTTCGTTAAACGGCCCGTTCTTTTACTCACACTTCATAGAAGACATTCAGCGACTGATCCATAACAATCTGACAGTTGTAATTATATAGAAATGTGATACAAAAATGACACAGAATCGCCAATGAACATATAAAGATGTTTGACGCGTCTCCCAAACAGATTTCAAAAGTGAGCTACAGTGCAAAAAAAGATCTATGATTATCCGCTCCGAGAAAGAAAACTATACTTAATGGACGTACATTGAGTGTATAAGGTTAAATACTAGTGAATAATTTCGGGGAAATATAATGTTTTCGCTAAAAATGTGAAATTGTAAAGAACAAAAATATTCTTTTGCAAATGTGATATGACAACCTGTATGTTGAGACTAATACTAAGATTAATATAACGTTGATATTAAAAACAGAACAATTAGGCAATAGGCTTTTTGACATAAATCATAGAAATTAATACTTACAGCATACAAGTAAGAGGATAAAGAAATCATTAGCACTAGGACGATGAGTGAATTACTTATCGAGAACTTCTTCATAAAGTAATCGAATGTACTTAAATGACAAAAATTTTATATCGCTGATTTACTTTCTAAAAGACGCTAAATTTATACCATTAGTAAAGATACCGACCTCGTAATCCGTGCGTACGTTTGCATTGCATCGCAGATTTTTCTGTAAGTTCTGTTATGTTTTTCAGTACTAGAAACGTCGCCAAATTGTAGTTTATTAACTGCGCAGCTTATGCGATAACTGTAAACCCAATGCTTTAATGGAATAAAATATAAACAGAATTATTCTTAAATAGTATAGCAGTTATTGATTAACGCATCTATTAATAACTTTTCATCGCGACAATAGAAAAGAAAAAAAAAAAAAATAGCAATTATTTTTTTGTATTCTTTTATATGCCCTCTATATATATGGACAACATATTATAATTTCTTTGCCAACATACCTTATTATTTGAATTATTGCACAACAATGGAACGATAATAGAAGATTCGTACAAATCGTCCCCGATAATGTATGAGTAAGTATCAAAAGCACGATGAAATAGAGAAAGAACATGAAGTAAAAATATTTGTCTTTTTCTGTAGAGTAATCTACAATTATTTTCAGTGTGGCGTAATGGGACATATTTCGGGATCCGATGATATTTAAGACAAGTGGTATCAGGTTAAGTCCAATATACATTAACGAAAACAATTCAAATAAACCTAAAATTATTGATGATTTACCGTGTTATCGACACTATAAAGCTATTTGAAGTCTACGGTAAGTTATTCGATACTTGAAATTATTTAAAATAATAAATAGTAATTACAAATGAATCGTGTAATTCCTTTCAATAATTTATCATTCAATATACTCATATTTTATTAATAGAAAGGGTTTATTACAAAAGCGAATGCACGCATGAGATGTATAGTATAGAATATCTTTTAAAAATGAAACGTATTTGACGATATTTTTATTAGGCATAATAATTTTCGTTCGATCTAATTATTTCAACGTACTCCGTACCTATGGTAAATATTAATAATCGTCTGTATTTCTTAAAGTGTTGCTTCAAAATTTCAACCTCCTTCTCCTCGACAATCGTATTCCAATCATTCGCTATCGAGTTAAAAATCAATTTCATCTGAATAAGAAATACATTTTAATATAGATAATTCTGCTAGGTTTTCTTATGATTATATAATCAATGTTAAGTTGACGCACTGTAGGTTGCCGAATTATCTGTGAGACATAATTGAAAATAAGTACGATCAACAGACATACGAAATTAATTCCGAAAATCCCAATATACGCAGTTAACTCGGAAGAGTATATCTCGTGTACCTGAAAGTAATTAATTAATTTAGAGACATCCTTAAGAGAGAAGATTCAAAAAGGCATTGAACGAAATATTTAATTCACACTTGGAGAGTTATAAAATTTGTCCAAAATGAATTGCAAGAGTAATCGGAAATTTTCAGAATTACCATTGGAACCATCTCGCAAGTTTTATAATTTTCCATCAAAACTTAAAATAATGAATCGAGATTACCTGGGTAATTAGGAAAGTTACCATAAGCACTGTAAATATAACCCTTTGCACGGTAACGAGAGGTGAGTTACAGTACGGCCAAATACTGCCAAATGTCAGATATATACGCAAAATTTTGGAATAATTCCTGTCAAACACGTTCATCTTACCACAAAAGTAGAAACACATCTGCGAGATATGCAACGAACCCACTCTCCATTACGCTTCGCATTGATATTTTATTTATCCATCGAAGTGAACCGTTCGAAGTGTTTGCTATGACGTTTTCAAAGAACACGGGTGACTCTTGCAAAATTAATTGCAACGTTTACCTGCACATACGCGTGGATATTGTTCGAAATTATAATGATCTGGGGGTGGAAAGAATTAAATTATAGGCTACAGAAAATAAGCCAGTGGATCGATACGGGATGATTGACAGACGTATAATTTCTTTCTTTACTTTTCCACCATAGTGAAAGAAATTTTCACGATTATCAGTGATATTGCTCGCATTCGTTGGTGAACCTTAGCCAAGTCACTTTGACGTCTCGAAGAATAGAGGGTGGATATATCAATGGAAGAAACTGAAGCGAAGATGATATTTTTAATCTTTGTAAATCATCGGGTACAAAGACACAGCGAAGCGGATGAAACTGAATTAACTGCAAAGAATTAATTTAAGGTAATGAAATTAGTACTATATTCACGTGCTTTACGAATTCGCATAATTTTTGTTCGACAGTTCAATCACTGTTTAGAAAATTTGATCCCAAGTTCCACTCGAGTTCGAAAATGAAAGAATGTGGCTGCAAAGAATAAACTTTACTTCACAATTGCAATACACATTTGGATGCATAGAATAACGGATAAGAATACACAAATATAATACGACATTCTTGAATATCATTCGTCCTTGGCAATTAAATACTTGCCCAAAATTCACTTAGCTGGGAATATAAATGAATTAAAGAATTATAATTTACGGTAAAAGCGAGAATAGGTTGGAGAAGATTATCTCAAACGACATATTCACCGATGTCATTAGTATCGACGACTGTTCCGAAGTTCGTGATGATTCGAGGAATACTACTGTATCGAATACATCAGAGTAAAGTAGGAGAACGACGTACTCATCATCTAAAAATTGATAACATCGTATAGTGCAAAATAAAACAACGAATATATAAAATTAATTAAATATAATTAATAGGAAGTTTACAGCAGTGAAACCTGCATAACACGGGACGAATAATCCGGCGAAATTATACTCGCATGCAACCGAACTTCTGAGCATGATGAACAGCAGCAATTTTTGTGCTTTCAAAGGAATGCAGTGCCATGTAGAATTGTATCTGCAGTTTGTCACATATTTTTACTTAAATAAAGTGACATACTTTCCGCGATGATTAATAACGAAATTGCGCGATCTGAGAAACTTTTTCTCGTTTAAAAGACACTCGGACTTACGATTCATGGAACACGTTCAAGCTATTGTCGATCACTAACTGTCCATGGTAGTTGTTGAAAAATATAATCATCAAATGAGGCAGAAAAATTCCAATAGAGAAGACAATTTCAATTTTGTCGTTCATAGCTTGTATTGCTCGATACAACTGTGAAACATCGAAAGAAGTTAGACATTTAAAGTTATTGCAAAAAATTCTACATACACCGAAATTCAATGTACATATGTTTTACGATGGATATATTCTTAGAATTAATTTCATTATTTTTGAACCAGAAATATAATACATTTTTACGGAATTTAAATTACAAAAATTAATCACCCGAGGGTGTTACTACTTTATTGCTAGAGAATTTCTATCCGATTGAGAGAGAGAGAGAGAGAGAGAGAGAGAGAGAGAGAGAGAGAGAGAAGAGCTTGAGAAATGACAGATATCAAGTATGATACTTATATTCCCTTAAATAGATTCAATCTAAATTTCGAATAGATACTATGTAATAATATTGTGAAACAATATAACGATACTTACTCGATACAAACAAAAAGCGACTGAAATCATG
The DNA here is from genome assembly GCA_002201625.1 of Euglossa dilemma. Classification (NCBI taxonomy): domain Eukaryota; kingdom Metazoa; phylum Arthropoda; class Insecta; order Hymenoptera; family Apidae; genus Euglossa; species Euglossa dilemma. The sequence goes on from NIJG01004354.1 coordinate 8,786, forward strand.
ACTAGAACAATTGCCACGGAATAACGTATGATATAAGTAGTTACTAATATATGACGCGTCTTAGTTAGGTGAGCGCACAGCATCGAAAAATTCATGCGTTGAAAGAAAAAGAAATATTATCATTTATCTTAAGTATGATCGAAGTATCATAACATTATGTGTTACCAACTCAATCACTCTGTTGTGCATGTCTACGACTCGGTGGAAATCGGAGTAATTCTCGATTAAATTCGACAAACCATTTGAGTTAACGTTACAGTTAGATCGCTTCGTAACTGCATTTTGAATTCGATAGCTGAAACATGTAAAGCTCTATAGATAAATGTCTCCTATAAAATAATTGAATTATATCTCTCCAACTTATAGCTATGACGGATGATCGACAATGGCAACAATATTATATAATTCCATTGTTGTAGTGATCGGCAGCTCTTTGTTCGAAACAAATTTATAAAAATTGGACGATATTATCCAGATTAATTCAAGACAGTTGAGCATAGCAGAGAAATATGGCATTAAATCAATTTCGTAGAGAGATATAGTACGGCAAATTTATCAGGTGGTACACAAAACAGTATGACTTGGCTAAGTTCGTATTAAGATTCAGTCTTACCTCGTAATTTTCAGCAATCCGCTTATATAATGAGAAATAACAATGAGCAGCGACTCGGAACATATTATACAACACAGTCCGACGGCAAAAACGAAACATAAATACCAGGTTGCGACATCAATGTACTCAGATTGATGAATGAAATACATATTTAAGTAGGAACAGTAACGAGTCCTAGATTCGTTCAGTGGTATTGCAAAATCTAATGCTGACGGTATTAAACAATACATTATAAGACCTGCGGGTATCGAAGTACATAGGCCTACAAATAAAAAGAAATATTTCTGAATGAACGATTGAAGCGTAATGTATATATCAGAAAACAACTGCAGCGAAATGTCTGTAATTTATAAATGTATGTGTCCTTCCTCTCTCGTGACACAATGTTATTACTGAAAAGCTTCGAATCATTAACATGAGTATTATAAAATCAACACGATTGCAATCTCTGGTATATTTAAATAAGCAAATACTTTCTTACAAGCTAAGATAATAATAATTTGACTTGACTCGACCATGCACGTGATTAATAGTTGTTTCTCCATCGAATCTTCGATAATGTCAAATACCTCTTCCATATGTTCGATAAAGTATCTTATCTATATACACAAAAAATAACACTTTGGAAGTCATCTTTCACATATGAAAATGAAAACAATTGTTATATCAGAGTGTCATTTACCACAGGAAAATCAAAAACAGTCGAAACGTAACGACAAAGGAATAGGAGTAATGGAAACGTGCAGGATAACGTCCGAGTACAACTTTGCAATGTAATTTCAGATTTCAACAGCAACGCTATCTAAAAATATAATTTATCTGATAATTATGAGCGAAGAAGCAACAAAACCCAATAGTTATTCCATATAAGTAAAAAGTAATTAAACGTTTCGTTTGAAGGTGATTTCAAAATATTGCCATTACTTGTATAAATTGTCTGGCAAATTATTGCGGAGACGTATATTAATAAAGCACAGTTAAATATGTCATATAAATATGGGAATGACATCGTAAACTCTCGTTGCAGTAAATAAATAATTAAAATGATATATCAATACACATACAATTGAACCACAACACTAAACAATTCAAACTCTTGTCACCTGCATAAGCACACCGATGAGAAAAGCTATGGAGACTAGTACCCTCTGAATCTTAATATATATGGATGCGTGATAAGGCCAGAGTCCTACCAAACGCATTATGAATCTATAGCAACGGAATTGCTTGTCGAAGAAGTTCATCTTCTTTGGCTGACTAAGAACGACTGTGCGTGAAACTCGGGAAATCCTTCGATTACACCTCGCCATCTTTTATTATTCACGTTGTTTAATTCACCATATGGAAAAGTTCCTTCCGCGATGTCACCCGAGTGCCATAATTGCCTATAATGTACGTAAATTACCGACACCAGGCGGCAATCGATCGAATTTTAAATCAGCATCCCCCTAGAAAATAATACATAATAGATAATAATATGGACGAAATTATACATCTGGAAAAATTCCACGCATTCTTTTATTTTCGCATTTTAATTTCACGACCATTTCCCTCTCTTTACCTTCTTTTTTTCAAGCGACGATACAAAGTGCAACTTCAGCGTCAGTCTTTCCGCAGACAGCGTACACGTTACGAGTGACACGCGCGACTTCTTCGTGTTACTGTCCTGGTCAAGAAGAAGGAAAAGAAGTTCCAGATCGAAAAGTGGAAGGATTTGTTGATATAACAGAAGATATATAATTGCGATTGTTCGGCCCATTGACAGCTAATAGAATATGTCGAAGACTATTACAGCGAGCGTTGAAATCACAGAATTGTGGGCTAGTTGTGATACAAGAACGTTGTCGGCAATGGAATATGTGATACCGAGCATTGAACATATCGATAGGCATATCAGAACCAATTAAAGCTACTAAACAAATTTTGGAAAATTAAACACATCAAATGAGTATATAAACGTATGGTCTAATGTGATGATTTTCAATCGTGTTGCAGATCGAAGATGCGGGATGCCAACAGGAACATGTGCTGAACATAAATAATTAACCGTGTAGCTAAATCAGGAGAGAAAGTGCAAGAAGCGTGGTATACCATCGAAAAAGAATTACAGAAAAGAGAATTTTTCAGGTATGACACATATATAATTTCAAATAGAAATACTTAACTCATGGATAAATGACAATCGATAGACTTCGTGCTTCTGTTATAACGGTTTTAATATCTCGAAATTTTCCCATCTCCTGTGAAACATAAAATTGAGAAATTCGCGTTGTTCTTGTAGTCGAACGATATATGTCGTTCCAGACACTCGTTTTCAATCAGAATTCTATGAAGAATTCTGAGAAGCTGGTGAAATAATTCGAAACAAGTTGTGGTGGTGAAACTAAAAATTTAATACTGTTAATGACAAGCATAAGTTGTCAGCGAAACATGTGTTACAATAACGCTATATCGCCGAAATAAGGCAGGATAACGAATCATACTATATTCTACATTTACTACGCTATACGGCGCTGGGCAATCCACATTCCATTAAGGCAACTCTTTACATAATTAATGAGATATTCCGTTTTTGATGTAAAACAAAATCACTTTAATCTCGGGTTCATCTCAACCAGATGTTACTCACCGATGTTTCCAAAATCGACATGGATGTGAAAAACTGAGACTCGATAGGTACATCAGAATATCATTAAACGTCAGACGTTTCCCGTAATTGATACATATTCAACATAAGTGTTCTAAGATGCAAGTAATCAGTAACGACAACACAAAAGTTCAACATTACTGTGAAGTTTGGACCAAAAGTGGCATTCCTTTCACTCGTGTCAACGCTGTTCCGAAGTACGTGATGATTCGAGAATATTACCGTATCGAGTACATTAGGGTAAAGTACGAGAACGACATACTCATCATCTAAAAATTTACAACCTCGTATAGGTCGAAATAAAACGGTAACACCGCGGCAATCCGAGGAATCTTGAAAATTTATTCAAAATAAATGATAGGAAATTTACCGCGGAGAAACCTCTGTAACACGGGACGAATAATCCGGCGAGATCGAACGAACACTCGTCCGAACTTCTTAGCATGATGAATAATAGCAACTTCTTTGCTTTCAAAGGAATGCGATGCCACGTAGAATTATATCTGCAATATAATGTTCAACGACTTAAATATAGCAACTTATTTGGCTCGATGATTATAACAAAATAATCGAACTCACGATTCATGAAACACGTTCAAGCCATTGTCGATCACTATCTGCCCGCAGTAATTGTTCAAAAATAATATTATCAAATGAATGAGAAAAATTCCAGCAGAAACGATGATTTCTAGTATATCTTTCATAGCTTGTACTGCTCGAAACAACTGTGAGGCATCGAAAGACGTTAGGCATTAAATGTCCATTTGTCCAAATAATTCAATTATTCTTGTACCCGACATATAATGAGTATTTAGATGCGTAATTTTCATGGAATTTTAAATATAACGATTTTGTCGCTCGCAGGTGATACTGCTTCGTCTTTGCAGCAAGAAAAAATTGCAATATGATTGGGAATTGACAGAGTAGCAGAGGCGAATGTGTCAAGTATGTTATCATGTGTACGCTCATTTTAGAGATTCGATAGTACTTACGTGATTTCATCGTGAAACGATGTATCCATACTTACTCGAAACGAAATGATAGCAAATGATATCACGCCCATGAGACTCGCAATCGCATAGTGCACTGTATGTGTGGATGCGGACAAATCGATGTACCTTCCTCAGGTGAATGCATTGCACAGACATATTAGATAAACACCGACGAAAGATGAATGGAACGAAAGGTAATTTTATCATTTACTTATCGGTGATCGAAATATTACGATATTCTAATTTACCAACTCTATGGCTCTGCTGTGGATGTCGACGACACGATGAAAGTCGGAGTAATTCTCGATTAGATTCGACAAACCAGTCGGGTCACAGTTAGATAGCTTTGTAACAGCATTTTGTATTCGATAACTAAAACATGTAAAACTCTATAGATAAACGCACATCTTAAAAAATAATCAAATGTCACTGCTTTGACTAGCAACAATATAGAAACATATATTCTATAATTCCATTGTCGTAATGATTGACAACTCACTGTTTGGTGCAAATTTAAAGAGATCGGGCAATATTAATTGGATTAATTGAAAACATTTGAAGTATAGAATTAAGTCAATTTTGTAGATCGACATAGAATGGCGAATTTATCAAGTGGTACACGAAACAGTATGGCTTTGCTAGGTTTGTATTAAGATTCAGCCTTACCTGGTAATTTTTAGCAACCCGCTTATATAATGAGAAACAACATTGAGCAGCGACTCGGTACATATTATACAACACAATCCTAAGGTACATATGAGAGAAAAGTATAAGAATGCGACGTCAATATATTCAGAGTGATCGATGAAATACATATTCACGTAGGAAATATAACCAGCCCGATATTCGGTCCCTGGTATTGAAAAATTTAATGCTGCTGCCATTAAACAATGCAACCAAGGAACTAGGGACAATGAAATAAAAATGCCTACAAGTAAAGAAATATTTTTGAATGAATGAATTACGCCACATGTATAAGGAATCTTAACACGATGGTTTCAAAATCAACACGATTGCAACCTCTGGTATATTTAAATAAGTAAATATTTTCTTACAACTTAAGCTGATAATAATTTGATTCGACTGGCCCAAGCACGTGGTTAATAGTTGTTTTTCCATTGAACTTTCGAGGACGGTATATTCCATTTCTACCTGTTCGATGAGGTATCTCATCTACATGCATATAAAATAACACCATGGAATTCCACCGTCACACATAAAATCGAAAATAATTGTTACTTCGGAGTGTCATTTACCGTAGGAAAATTAAAAATGGTCGAAACGTAACGACAGAAGAATAGCAGTATTGGAAACGAGAAGGACAATGTCCGAATACAATTTTGTAATGTAATTTCTGATTTCAACAGCAACGTTATCTAAAAATAAAATTTATATGACAATTATAAATGAAGAAGTATCGAAACACGTTGACTAATAAAGCAGAATTATAAAAACGCGTTGCAAAACATCAACATCTAAGGCGATAGAACAGTCAGGATAAAATGAATAAATGACAGAAAAGAATTAGAGTCCTTGTCACCTGGATGAAGAAACCGATGAGAAAGGCTGTAGGGAGTAATATCCTCTGAATCTTAATATATATGGATGCGTGATAAGGCCAGAGTCCTACCAAACGCATTATGAATCTATAGCAACGGAATTGCTTGTCGAAGAAGTTCATCTTCTTTGGCTGACTAAGAACGACTGTGCGTGAAACTCGGGAAATCCTTCGATTACACCTCGCCATCTTTTATTATTCACGTTGTTTAATTCACCATATGGAAAAGTTCCTTCCGCGATGTCACCCGAGTGCCATAATTGCCTATAATGTACGTAAATTACCGACACCAGGCGGCAATCGATCGAATTTTAAATCAGCATCCCCCTAGAAAATAATACATAATAGATAATAATATGGACGAAATTATACATCTGGAAAAATTCCACGCATTCTTTTATTTTCGCATTTTAATTTCACGACCATTTCCCTCTCTTTACCTTCTTTTTTTCAAGCGACGATACAAAGTGCAACTTCAGCGTCAGTCTTTCCGCAGACAGCGTACACGTTACGAGTGACACGCGCGACTTCTTCGTGTTACTGTCCTGGTCAAGAAGAAGGAAAAGAAGTTCCAGATCGAAAAGTGGAAGGATTTGTTGATATAACAGAAGATATATAATTGCGATTGTTCGGCCCATTGACAGCTAATAGAATATGTCGAAGACTATTACAGCGAGCGTTGAAATCACAGAATTGTGGGCTAGTTGTGATACAAGAACGTTGTCGGCAATGGAATATGTGATACCGAGCATTGAACATATCGATAGGCATATCAGAACCAATTAAAGCTACTAAACAAATTTTGGAAAATTAAACACATCAAATGAGTATATAAACGTATGGTCTAATGTGATGATTTTCAATCGTGTTGCAGATCGAAGATGCGGGATGCCAACAGGAACATGTGCTGAACATAAATAATTAACCGTGTAGCTAAATCAGGAGAGAAAGTGCAAGAAGCGTGGTATACCATCGAAAAAGAATTACAGAAAAGAGAATTTTTCAGGTATGACACATATATAATTTCAAATAGAAATACTTAACTCATGGATAAATGACAATCGATAGACTTCGTGCTTCTGTTATAACGGTTTTAATATCTCGAAATTTTCCCATCTCCTGTGAAACATAAAATTGAGAAATTCGCGTTGTTCTTGTAGTCGAACGATATATGTCGTTCCAGACACTCGTTTTCAATCAGAATTCTATGAAGAATTCTGAGAAGCTGGTGAAATAATTCGAAACAAATTGTGGTGGTGAAACTAAAAATTTAATACTGTTAATGACAAGCATAAGTTGTCAGAGAAACATGTGTTACAATAACGCTATATCGCCGAAATAAGGCAGGATAACGAATCATACTATATTCTACATTTACTACGCTATACGGCGCTGGGCAATCCACATTCCATTAAGGCAACTCTTTGCATAATTGATGAGATATTCCGTTTTTGATGTAAAACAAAATCACTTTAATCTCGGGTTCATCTCAACCAGATGTTACTCACCGATGTTTCCAAAATCGACATGGATGTGAAAAACTGAGACTCGATAGGTACATCAGAATATCATTAAACGTCAGACGTTTCCCGTAATTGATACATATTCAACATAAGTGTTCTAAGATGCAAGTAATCAGTAACGACAACACAAAAGTTCAACATTACTGTGAAGTTTGGACCAAAAGTGGCATTCCTTTCACTCGTGTCAACGCTGTTCCGAAGTACGTGATGATTCGAGAATATTACCGTATCGAGTACATTAGGGTAAAGTACGAGAACGCCATACTCATCATCTAAAAATTTACAACCTCGTATAGGTCGAAATAAAACGGTAACACCGCGGCAATCCGAGGAATCTTGAAAATTTATACAAAATAAATGATAGGAAATTTACCGCGGAGAAACCTCTGTAACACGGGACGAATAATCCGGCGAGATCGAACGAACACTCGTCCGAACTTCTTAGCATGATGAATAATAGCAACTTCTTTGCTTTCAAAGGAATGCGATGCCACGTAGAATTATATCTGNTATGGAATTAAGTCAATTTTGTAGAGCGACATAGAATGGCGAATTTATCAAGTGGTACACGAAACAGTATGGCTTTGCTAGGTTTGTATTAAGATTCAGCCTTACCTGGTAATTTTTAGCAATCCGCTTATATAATGAGAAACAACATTGATCAGCGACTCGGTACATATTATACAACACAATCCTAAGGTACATATAAGAGAAAAATATAAGAATGCGACGTCAATATATTCAGAGTGATCGATGAAATACATATTCAGGTAGGAAATATAACCAGCCCGATATTCGCTCCCTGGTATTGAAAAATTTAATGCTGTTGCCATTAAACAATGCAACGAAGGAACTAGGGACAACGAAATTAAAATGCCTAAAAGTAAAGAAATATTTTTGAATGAATGAATTAAGCCGAATGTATAAGGAAACTTAACACGACTGTTTCAAGATCAACACGATTCCAATTCTTTGGTATATTTAAATAAGTAAATATTTTCTTACAAGCTAAGCTGATAATAATTTGACTGGACACGACCATGCACGTGGTTAATAGTTGTTTCTCCATCGAATCATCGAGCATGTGATACTCTTCGTCTATATGTTCGATAAAGTATCTTATCTATATACACAAAAAATAACGCTTTGGAAGTCGTCTGGTACATATGGAATTGAAAACAATTGTTATTTCGAAGTGTCATTTACCGTAGGAAAATTAAAAATGGTCGAAACGTAACGACAAAAGAATAGCAGTGTTGGAAACGTGAAGGACAATGCCCGAGTACAATTTTGTAATGTAATTCCTGATTTCAACAGCAACGCTATCTAAAAATATAATTTATATGACAATTATAAATGAAGAGGTATCGAAACACGTTGACTAATAAAGCAGAATTATAAAAACGCGTTGCAAAACATCAACATCTAAGGCGATAGAACAGTCAGGATAAAATGAATAAATGACAGAAAAGAATTAGAGTCCTTGTCACCTGGATGAAGAAACCGATGAGAAAGGCTGTAGGGAGTAATATCCTCTGAATCTTAATATATATGGATGCGTGATAAGGCCAGAGTCCTACCAAACGCATTATGAATCCATAGAAACGGAATTGCTTGTCGAAGAAGTTCATCTTCTTTGGCTGACTAAGAACGACTGTGCGTGAAACTCGGGAAATCCTTCGATTACACCTCGCCATCTTTTATTATTCACGATGTTGTTTCTGTATATAGAAAAGATTCTTCCTACAATGTCACGCGAGTGCCATAATTGGTATAATGTATGTAAATTACCGACACCAGGCGACAATCGATCGAATTTTAAATCAACATCCCCCTAGAAAATGATACATAATAGTCACTAATATGGACGAAATTATACACCTGGAAAAATTCCTCGCATTATTTTATTTTCGCATTTTAATTTCACGACCATTTCCCTCTCTTTACCTTCTTTTTTTCAAGCGACGATACGAAGTGCAACTTCAACGTCAGTCTTTCCGCAGACAGCGTACACGTTACGAGTGACACGCGCGACTTCTTCGTATTACTGTCCTGGTCAAGAAGAAGGAAAAGAAGTTCCAGATCGAAAAGTGGACGGATTTGTTGATTTAACAGAAGATATATAATTGCGATTGTTCGGCCCATTGATAACTAATAGAATATGCCGAAGACTATTACAGCGAGCGTTGAAATCACAGAATTGTGGGTTAGTTGTGATACAAGAACGTTGTCGGCAATACACGCAATTGAATATGTGATACCGAGCATTGAACATATCGATAGGCATATCAGAACCAATTAAAGCTACTAAACAAATGTTGGAAAATTAAACACATCAAATGAGTATATAAACGCGGGTCTAATGTGATGATTTTCAATCGTGTTGCAGATCGAAGATGCCGGATGCCAACAGGAACATGTGCTTAACATAAATAATTAACCGTGTAGCTAAATCAGGAGAGAAAGTGCAAGAAGCGTGGTATACCATCGAAAAAGAATTATAGAAAAGAGAATTTTTCAGGTATGACATATATACAATTTCAAATATAAATACTTAACTCATGGATAAATGACAATCGTTAGATTTCGCGCTTCTGTTATAACGTTTTTAATATCACGAAATTTTCCCGTTTCCTGTGAAACATAAAATTGAAAAATTCGCGTTGTTCTTGTAGTCGAACGATATAGGTCGTTCCTGACACTCGTACCCAATCAGAATTCTATGAAGAATTCTGAGAAGCTGGTGAAATAATTCGAAACAAGTTGCGGTGGTGAAACTAAAAATTTAATACTGTTAATGACAAGCATAAGTTGTCAGCGAAACATGTGTTACAATAACGCTATATCGCCGAAAAAAAGCAGGATAACGAATCTTACTATATTCTATATTTACTACGCAATTAGACGCTGGCGACCGACATTCCATTACGGCATTCCTTGCATAATTGAAGAGATATTCCGTTTTTGGCGTAAAACAAAATCACTTTAATCTCGGGTTCATCTCAACCAGATATTACTTACCGATGTTTCCAAAATCGACATAGATGTGAAAAATTGAGACTCGATAGGTACATTAGACGTCATTAAACGTCAAATGCTTCCCGTAATTGATACATATTCAACATAAGTGTTTCAAGATGCAAGCAATGCACGGTTACAATGGCGTATCAGTAACGATAACACAAAAGTTCAACGTTAATGTGAAGTTTGGACCAAAAGTTGTATTCCTTTCATTCGTTTCAACGCTGTTCCGAAGATCGTGTTGATTCGAGAATATTACTGTATGGAGTACATTAGGGTAAAGTAGGAGAACGACGTACTCATCATCTGAAAATTTACAACTTCGTATAGGCCGAAATAAAACGGTAACACCGCGGCAATCCGAGGAATCTTGAAAATTTATTCAAAATAAATGATAGGAAATTTACCGCGGAGAAACCTCTGTAACACGGGACGAATAATCCGGCGAGATCGAACGAACACTCGTCCGAACTTCTTAGCATGATGAATAATAGCAACTTCTTTGCTTTCAAAGGAATGCGATGCCACGTAGAATTATATCTGCAATATAATGTTCAACGACTTAAATATAGCAACTTATTTGGCTCGATGATTATAACAAAATAATCGAACTCACAATTCATGAAACACGTTCAAGCCATTGTCGATCACTATCTGCCCGCAGTAATTGTTCAAAAATAATATTATCAAATGAATGAGAAAAAATGCAGCAGAAAGGATGATTTCTAGTTTATCTTTCATAGCTTGTACTGCTCGAAACAACTGTGAAACATCGAAAGACGTTAGTCGTTTAACGTTACACCGACTAGTGACTGTATAACTCCAGTCCATTTGTATAAATAATTCAATTATTCTTGTACCCGACATATAATGAGTATTTAGATGCGTAATTTTCATGGAATTTTAAATACAACGATTTTGTCGCTCGCAGGTGATACTGCTTCGTCTTTGCAGCAAGAAAAAATTGCAATATGATTGGGAATAGGCAGAGTAGCAGAGGCGAATGTGTCAAGTATGTTATCATGTGTACGCTCATTTTAGAGATTCGATAGTACTTACGTGATTTCATCGTGAAACGATGTATCCATACTTACTCGAAACGAAATGATAGCAAATGATATCACACCTATGAGACTCGCAATCGCATAGTGCACTGTATGTGTGGATGCGGACAAATCGATGTACCTTCCTCAGGTGAATGCATTATATAGAAATAGTAGATAAACACCGACGAAAGATGAAAAGAACGAAAGGTAATTTTATCATTTACTTATCAGTGATCGAAATATTACGATATTCTAATTTACCAACTCTATGGCTCTGCTGTGGATATCGACGACACGATGAAAGTCGGAGTAATTCTCGATTAGATTCGAGAAACCAGTCGGTTCACAGTTAGATAGCTTTGTAACAGCATTTTGTATTCGATAACTAAAACATGTAAAACTCTATAGATAAACGCANGATAGCTTTGTAACAGCATTTTGTATTCGATAACTAAAACATGTAAAACTCTATAGATAAACGCACCTCTTAAAAAATAATCAAATGTCACTGCTTTGACTAGCAACAATATAGAAACATATATTCTATAATTCCATTGTCGTAATGATTGACAACTCACTGTTTGGTGCAAATTTAAAGAGATCGGGCAATATTAATTGGATTAATTGAAAACATTTGAAGTATAGAATTAAGTCAATTTTGTAGATCGACATAGAATGGCGAATTTATCAAGTGGTACACGAAACAGTATGGCTTTGCTAGGTTTGTATTAAGATTCAGCCTTACCTGGTAATTTTTATGCTGGCATTAAAGGAACTAGGTACAACAAAATGCAAATGCCTAAAAGTAAAGAAATATTTTTGATTGAATGAATTACGCCGAATACGTGTATA
>NIJG01004358.1:5465-15480 GCA_002201625.1 Euglossa dilemma
TATCAATTTCTATAACGTCAAACATTTACCAATGGCGTTAACTTCCGCGAACCTCACCGGCTTCAACGAGAGTATAACTTCGAGTTCAAAGAAAGAAATTAGTATTCATTTCTGTGACGGGCCTTTAACGTCACGTATGAATTAGAAGATCGATGCTCAAACAGCTCGAAAATGATAGCACCCTCTTTCAGAGTAAGGCGCATGAGTCCATGGTTCCCCATCCTGTGATTCCGAGCGGAAAGCCACTTATTCCTGGAGCAAAGCCGCTGAACCGTATTTGCAATAGACACATTAGTGTACGGTTTGAATATTAACGAAGAGCGTCAAATCTTTTGAGCTCGTTACCTATTAGTATAAAATCAATAGTATTACCGATGGCCTTACCTTCCGCGAACGTCACCGGCTTCAGCATGAGTATAACATCGTGTTCAGAGGAACAAATTAATATACACTTTAGTGACGGGCACCTTAATTTCATGTATGAATTAGAAGATCGAGGGTCAAACCGTATGAGATCATTAGCACCTTCTGAGAGACGAACAGCTAAGCAAATAGCTTCACGTAGCCGGTGATTCAGAAAGTCAGACCAGATATCCTAGGAGTGAAAGCACTGTACATTATTGGCTATGGAAACCTCAACTCACGGCTTGAACATTGAAGCAGGCCGTCAGTCCGTTGTAGAACAGTAACTATTCGTGTAGGTCAAAACTACTTACTATATGCCTTACCCTCCGAAAAGCTAACCCGCTGTATCCGGAGTATGGCACCGCTTTCAGAAGTACGATATGGTGTTCATGACGAGAACCTCCATTTCATGCATGAATCAGAAGATCGAGGGTCAAACCGTTCGAGAACGGTACCACCTTCTGTGAAAGACGGACGACAATGTCAATAGCTTCACCTCTCCATTGATTCCAAGAGTCATCCCAGGTATAACTGTAGGATATCCACTGGAGAGTACTGACAATTGACACCATAATTCACGGCTCTAATATTAAAGGAGAGTTGGAAATCGTTGTAGACACTACCTATTCGCGTAGAATCAAAATTGTTTCGAAGGCCTTACATTACGAGAAGACCAACTCTATGTAGGAGGTGCCATGCTTAGTGTTCATGGAAACATATAAGTAGACATTTTAGTGACGGGCACCATAATATCATGTATGATATTATATGATCCAGGATCAAAACGATCAGGAACGATAACACCATTTTTGAGTGCCGAGCGGCTATGTATATTGCGTCACCTATCCTGGGATTCGAGATTCAAACGAGGTGTTCTACGTGTAAATCCGATGTACATTATCAGCATTAAAAACCCTACTTCCAGGTATAAATATTAAAGTAGAGAGTCACACAGTTGTAGAATGTTACCTATTGGTAGAGAGTAAAACATTTTACAGATAGCCCTACCTTCGGAGACGATACTATGCCATATCGAGAGTATAACTTCGTGGTCAGAGAAGTAAAATGGAATGAATTTTAGAGACGAGCACATTAATTTCATTATTAACCAGTAGACCAAGGGTCATACCGTTCGAGAACGTTAGCAGATTCTTTGAGTGTGGAACGGCTAACTTAACAGTTTCATCTATCCTGTGATTCCGAGCGTCAATCCAGGCATTCCAGGAGAACATTTGCTGAAAGGTGTTGGCAATAGACAAATTAATTCACGGCTTGATTATAAAAGTTTCACGTCAAACCAATGTATAACGTTACTCATTCGTATAGGGATAAACATTTTACGGAAGGCCTATCACTCCGAGAAGCACAACCCGCTCTAGGGCGTACCTTGCTTATTACTCATGGGATCAAATTAGTAGACATTTTGGCAGACGGACAACTGTTTTCCATGTACGAATGGCGAAGTCGTGAGTCGAAACTTTGGAGTACGATCCCATCTGCTTTGAAAGCCCAACTGCTAAGACAATAGCTGCACTTTTTTGTGATTCCGAGGGACAGACCAGGTATTCCTGGATTCAATACGCTGTACACTACTTTTAATGTAATCCTTTGATCGCGGTTTGCATATTAATGTTGAGCACCAATCCGTTTGATAATATTACCAATTGGTATAAAGATAGACATTTTACGGAATGTCATACCCTCCGAAAGCCTAGCGCCCACTATCGAGAGTAAGACATGGTGTTCAGTGGTAGAAATTAGTATACATTTTATAAGGCAGACAAGTAGTTTTCATGTAAGGATAACGGAATCGAGTGTCAAACAATTGGAGAAAGTTACTACCATCTCTGTCATTCGAACGGCTATGTCAGTAGCTTCATACATCCTGTGACTCCGAAAGTCTAACCAGATATTCCGCGAGTAAACGCGCTGTACAGTATTGATAAAAAATACCTTAATTCACGGATTGAGTATTAAAATAGAGCGTCACAACCGTGTGAGAATATAGCAATTGCTATAAATTCAAACGTTTTACCGAATGCCTTTATGACCTAGATGCTAACCCGCCGTATCGAGAGTATAGCTTGGAGTTTTGGGAAATACATTAGTATACAACTTAGTCACGTCACCTTAAATTCACGTATGAATTTGATGATCGATGATGAAACTGTTCGAGTCCGTCACGACCGTCTATGGGATTGGATTTGCTTTGTCAGTAGATTCAGATGCCCTGTGCTTCCGATAGGCATACCAGGTATTCCTGGAGTTAATCCTCTGAACAGTATGGATAATTGCCACGTTAATTCGCTGCTAGAAAATCAATGTAGAGTGTCTAACGGTTGTAGATTGTTTCCCATTGGTACAGAGTGTCAATTTCTTCCTTGGGCCTTACGTTCAGAGAACATAACTCGCCGTATCGAGTGTATAATTTAGTGTTTCGAGAAGCAAATAACTAATCACTTTAACGGCGGGCAACTTAATTTCATCTGTCAATAAGAATATCGCGAGTCAAGCCTTGCGAAAACGTTCTAACCTTTTTTGATTGTCGCACAGCAAATTCAATAGCTTTACCTATCCTGTCATTCGGAGAGTCAAGCTAGTTATCCCGGGAATCAGTCCGCTGAAAACTATTAGCAGCAGATACATGATCCCGCGGTATGTATATTTAGGTAGAGAGTCAATCCCTCGGAGAACATTACCAAATGGTTTAAAGCCCTTCGTTTTCCGAATACCTTACATTCTGTGAACCTAACCCGCTGTATCAAGTGTATATCTTCGTGTTCAGAGAATCAAATTAGAACACATTTTAAAGACGGGCATCTTATTTACATATATGAATAGAAAATCCAAGAGCAAAGCCTATCGAGAACATTACCGCCATCTGTAAGAGTCGAACGGCTAAGTTAACAGCGTCACTTAATCTGTGATTCCAAGAGACAAACCAGGTAGTCCGCGACTATACGCGCCGTACAGTATTGGCATTAAGCACGCAATTTCACGGTATAAATATTAAAGTACAGAGTCACACGGTTATGTAACGCTATATAGCCAACTTTTAACCGATGGCCTTACTTTTCGAGAAGCTACCCCGCTGTATCGAGATTATACCTTCGTGCTCAGAGGAGAAAATTAATGTACATTTTAGTGACGGGTGGATTAATTTCATGTAGGAATTAGAAGATCAAGTGTCAGACCGTTCGCGACCGTTACCACCTTCTGTGAGAGACGAACGGCTAAGTCAGTAGCTTCACCTATCGTATGATTCGGGGAGCCAAGCCAGGTATTCCTGGACTAAATCCGCTGAACAGTATCCCCAGTAGACAACACAATACACGGTCGGAATATTAAAGTAGAACTTCACCCCATTTGAGAATGTTACCAATTGGTATAAAATCAAACATTTTATTGAAGGCCTTACCCTGCGAATGTACAATGCGCTGTATCGAAAGTATAGCATTGTGTTCAGAGGAACAAATTAGTATATACTATACAGTCGGGCACCTTAATTCCATGTATGAGTTAGAAGATCAAGGGTAAAATCTTTCGAGAACGTTACTACCTTCTTAGAGGGTCGAAGGGATACGTCAACAGATCCACCTATCCTGACATTTCCAGAGTCAAATCATGTATTTCGGGAGTAGATCTGCTGTACAGTATTGGCCTCATACACACTATTTCATGGTAAATATATTTAAGTACAGATCCATACCGTTGTAGATCGCTACTTATTACTATAGAGCCAAACATTTCACACAAGGCCTTATCTTCGAGAAACTAGGCCGCCGTATCGAGAGTATAACTTCGTGTATATAGAATCGCATTAGTATACATATTAGCGACGGTAAACTTCATGTATGAATTAAAAGATAGAATGTCAAATCATTCCAGAACGATACCACAATCTTTGAGATTCGTAGAGCTAAGTCAGTAGCATCACCTATCCTGTGATTCCAAGAGTAGGCAATCCGCAACTAAACCTGCTGTGCAGTATTAGCATTAGACACGCTTTTTCACCGTATAAATATTAAGGTAGTGAGTCCAACAGTCGGTGAACATTACCAATTGGAATATGGTCAGTCACATGCGGAAACCCTTACCGTCCACGAACCTAACCCGCTGCAGCCAGAGTATAATTTCGTGTTTCAAGAAGCAAACTAGAATTCATTTTTTCGACGGGCAACCTAGTTCTGTGTATTAATAAGAGGAGCGATAGTCAAAACGTGCGAGAACTTTACCACCATAATTCAGAGTCGACCGGTTAAATCAAAAGCATCACCTATCCTGCTATTCCGACAGTCAAACCTGGTATTCCGGTAGTCAATCCAGTGTTCACTATAGGGGGTGGACATCTTAACTCACGGTTTGAATATTAAGCTGCAGAGTCTAACCATTGCAGAACGTTACCAAATGGAATAATGTCAAAAGCTTTTCCGAAGACCTTACCCTCCGAGTACCTGACCGGCTGTATCTAGAGTGTAACTTCGTAATCAGAGATACAAATTCGTATGCATTTTAGTGGCGGGCACCTTAACATCGTGTAGGATTTCGAAGATCTACTGTCTATCTGTTCGAAATCGATTCCACCTTCTTTGAATGTCGAACGGCTGTGTCAATAGCTTCTCATACTTTTGTGATTCCGAGTGTCAAACCGTGTATTCCAAGAGTAAATCCGATGAACGGTATTAACAATAGTCACCTTCATTCACGGTATGAATATCAAATTAGAACGTAAAACCGTTTGAGAACATTGCCAATTAGCATAAGGACATTCTATTTATCTGATACCTTACCTTCAGAGATCATAATCAGCTGTATCGAGGGTATAACTTCGTGTTCAGCAATACAAATGAGCAGACATTATAGTGACGGGCTCCGTAACACTTCGGGATATAGTTTGACTATCTAGCATTAGGTTCTACAACGGTATGACTGTCTGCTTCATTTTTATCATTTGTTGGCCGGAACCACAGGATGTGTGAAGCATTTGACTTAGCCGTTCGACACACAAAGAAGGTGGAATCGTTACCAATTATCCTAGAATGACAGGATGGTTAGAGCTATTGACTCAGCCATTGGCCTCTCACAGATAGTGGCAACGTTCTCGACCAGTTTGACCCGCGGTCTTCTAACTCATACACGAAGTATAGGTACCCGTCTCTGAATTGAATGCGAATTTGTTTCTCTGAGCACGAACATATACTCCATATGAAGGCGGTGTAGTTCGCGGAATCAGTGGCTTTCGTCAAAACGTTTGGATTTACACGAAATGGTAACGCCCTCAATTGGTTGGACGCTCTACTGTAATATTCCAGCCGTGAATTAGGGTGTCCATTGCCAAGAGTATTCAGCGGACTTATTACCGGATTACCTGATTTGACTCTCGGAGTCACAGGATTGGTGAAGCAATAGACTTATCAACTCTCAGAGAGGGAGGCAACGTCCGCGAACGGTTGGACCATCGGTATTCTAATTCATACATGAATTTATGTTGCTGTCTCTGAATTGTATACTAATGTATTTCTCTAAACACGAAGCTGTGCTACCGATATCGCGGGATAGGCTTTCTGAGGGTATGGACTTCAGTAAAACGTTTGAATTTATACTAATTGGAATCGTTCCTATACATTTTGACGTTCTATTTTAACATTCAAACCTGGAACTAAGGTGACTATTGCCAATACTGTTCAGCGAATTTACTCGAGCAATAGCTGGTCTGTCGCTCAGAACCACAGGGTAGGTGAAGCTATTGGCATAGCCGTTTGTCTCTCACAGAAGGTAGTAACGTTCTCTAACGGTTTGACACTCGATCTGCTAATGCATGTATGAAATTAAGGAGCTGGTCAATAAAATGTGTACGAGCTCGTACCTCTGAAACCGGTGTTATACTCCGCATAAAGCGAGACAGTTTTTCGGTGGGTAAGGTCTTCAGAAAAACGTTAGTCTTTATAGAAATTGGATACGCTCTCATACGGTTTGTCGATCTAATTTAATATTCAAGCCGTGACACCAGTGACACCAGTGACACCATGTATTGCGGGTGCACATCCGCTGAACAGCATTAGCAATAGACACCTTGTCACTCTCGGAATCACGGGATAGGTGGAGCTATTGTTTCATCAGTTCGACTCAAAAAGAGGGTGGTAACGTTCTCGAACAGATTGACCCTTTATGTTCAAATTCATACATGAAGTTACGGTGCCCGTCGCTAAAATTGGTACTGTTTTACTTCACTCACCACGAAGCTATAATCTAGGTCCCTCGGGTTAGCTTCTCGGAATGTACGACCCACAGTTGTTAGTTTGACTTTATACCAACAGTAACGCTCGTCAATGGCTAGAGTATGAACTTTAATATTCATAACGTGAATTAGTGTGCCTACTGCCAATACTGTTCATCGGATTTACTTCCGGTATACCTGCTTTGATTCTCGGCATCAAAGGGTGGGTGAAGCTATTGACTTTGCCGTTCGTGTCTCACAGAACGTCTCATCGTTCTCTAGAGGTTTTCCCCTCTATCATGTAATACGTACATGAAGTTAAGGTGCCGGTAACTGAATTGAATACTAATTTTTTTCTGTGAATACGAACTTATGCTCTCGGTGAAGCAGATGTGGTTCGTGCTGGGTAAGGCCTTCAGTCAAACGATCGACATTATACCAATTGGTAATGTTCTCAAGCGGTTTGACGCTTTACTTCTTTATTCAAACCGTGAATGAATGTGTCTATTGGAAAAATTCTTCAGCGGTCATATTCCCAGAATACCTGGTTTGACTCCCCGAATAACAGGATAGGGAAGCTATTGACATAACCATTCGTCTCTCAGAGAAGTTGGTATCGTTCTCGAGCGATTTGACCCTCGGCCTTTTATTTCATGCATCAAATTAAGGAGCTTGCCACCAAAATGTACACTAATGTGTTCCCCTAAACACATAGCTATACTCCCGACACGGCGGGCAAGTCTCTCGGGAGGTAAGGTATTCTGTAAGAGGAATGACTCAATACGAATTGGTAATGTTCTCCGACGGTTTGACTCAGTACTTTGATATTCATACCAGGAATTATGGTGCCTATTGCCAATACTTTTCAGCGGATATACTCCGCGTGTAGCTGGTTTGACTCTCAGTATAACAGGATAGGAGACGCTATTGACTTAGCTGTGCGGCTCTCAGGAAACCTGGTAACGGTCTCCAACCGTTTGACATTCGATCTTCTGGTACATCGGTAAAATTAAGTTGCCATTCACGAAAATCTATACTATTTTGCTTCTTTGGCCACGAAGTTATACACTCGATACGCTGGGTTAGCTACTCGGAAGGTACAACCATCGGCAAAAAGTTAGACACTAACACTGTACAACTGTATGACTCAGTACTTAAATATTTGTAGCGGAAAGTAAGGTTCTTAATGCCCATACTCTATAGCGGATTTAATCCCGGAGTATCTGGTTTGGCACTGGGA
Organism: Euglossa dilemma; assembly: GCA_002201625.1. NCBI lineage: Eukaryota > Metazoa > Arthropoda > Insecta > Hymenoptera > Apidae > Euglossa > Euglossa dilemma. Next base: position 13,328 of record NIJG01004358.1, read on the forward strand.
ATCACAGGATAGGTGATGCCACTGACATAGCCGTACGAATCTCAAAGACGGTAGTCACGTTTCCGAGCGGTTTGTCCCTCGATCTTCTAATTCATACATGAAATTATGGTGCCCGCCCCTATAATGTATACTATTGTTCTTCCCTGATCAATATGTAATACTCTCGATACAGCGGGTTAGCTTCTCGATGGAAAGCTCTGTGTGAAATGTTTGACTCTATTGCAATAACTAACATTCTACCAGCGTTTGGAACAGTAGACTAATACTGATACTGTAAGTTAAGGTGTCTATAGCCAATACTGTTCAGATAATTTACTCCCGGAATAGCTCAACTGACTCGGGGAACCATTGGATTGGGGAAGCTATTGACTCAGCCGTTCGGATCTAACCGAGGGTGGTATCGATCACGAAAGGTCTTACCCTCGATCCTCTAATTCTTACATGAAATTAAGATGCCGTCACTATAATGAATACTAATGTGTCTTTCCAAACAGGAAGTTCTTCTTGCGATACAGGGGGTTATTTTTTCGACGGGTAAGGTCTTCGGTAGAACGTTTGACGTCATACGAATTTGTAACGATCTCAATCGGTTTGACGCTCGACTGTAATATTCATACCGTGAATGAACGTGTCCGTTGTTAATACTACACTGTGGATTCACATCCGGAATACCTGGCCTGGCCCTCGGATCCGCATGATAGTTGTAGCTACTGACTATGCCGCTCGACACTCAAAGTGGTTGGTGATTTTATCGAATGGATTGACTTTCGATCTTTCAATTCATCAATGAAAGTAAGGTGCCCGTCGCTAAAATTAATAGCAGTTTCTTCCACTCCACCCGATGTTATACTCCCGATCCAGCAAATTAGATTAATCGCAGGTAAGGGTTTCGGTAAAAGCTTTGAATCGATTCAAATTGGTAACCGCTTCAAATGGTTTGGCGCTCCTCTGTAATATTCAAACCGTTAATTAAGGCGTCTGTAGCCAATAATGTTCAGCGGATTTACAGACGGAATACCTGCTTTGTCTCTAGGAATCACAGCATAGGTGCATGCATTGACTTAGCCTTTCTATTCTTAAAGAAGGTGGTAACGATCTCAAACGGAATGACTATCGATCTCCTAGTTAAGCCGTCCGTCTGCTAAAATGTCAACTAATTTGTTGTTCCGAACACCAAGTTATATCCGCGATACAGCTGGTATTGTCCACCGATGGTAGGGAATAAGGAATATGACTTTATACCAATGCGTAATGTTTTCAAACAGTTTGTCTCTCTTCTTTAATACTCATATCGAGAAATAACGTTTCTATTGCCAATACTGTGCAGCGGATTTACTGTTCGAATACCAGGCTTGAGACTCGTAATGACAGGATATGTGAAGCTAGTGACTTTGCCCAGCGGCCGACAAAGAAGGTGGCAACGTTCTCAAACGGTATGGCCCACGATCTTCTATCTCATATCTGATATTCAGGTGCCTGACACGAAGGTGTGTACTAATTTCTTTCTCTCACTACGATGATACACTCTCGACGGAGCGGGATTGGATCTCGGATGGTAAGGCATTCGGTAAATAGTTGGACTACATGCCAATATTTAACGATCTACTATGTTGTGAATCTGTACGTTATTTTTCATATCGTGAACTAAGGTGCTTATTGCCAGTACTGTACAGCGTATGTGCTCCCGGAATGCCAGAGTTGACTATCGGAATCATAGGATAAGACATATAGTCATATCCGTTCGGCCTTCAAAGATGATGGTAACTTTCGCACACACGATCTTCTGTTTTATACATGAAATTAAGGTGACCGTCACTAAAATGTATGCTAATTCGTTCTCTTGAACTCGCTGCTATTAACGCTCTTTCAATATTCAAACTGCGAATTAAGGTGTCTACTCCGAATACTGTTTAGCGGACATACTCCTCGGTTTTCCTGGGTTGATTCTCGGAATCACGGGGTAGGTGAAGTTTTCACTTGGGCGTTCGACTCTCAGTGGGGCGGTAATGTTCATGATCAGTCTGCCTCCCGATCTCCTGATCCATACAGGAAATGAACGTGCCTGTCACTAAAATGTCTACTAATTTGCTTCTCGGAACACGAAGTTATACCCTCAATATAGCGGGTTAGCTTCTCGGAAGGAATGGCCTACG
>NIJG01004369.1:0-15899 GCA_002201625.1 Euglossa dilemma
CCCTTGATATTCTATTTCATAAACGAAAATAATATGTCCTTCACAAAAATGTACACTAATTTGCTTATCTTAATACGAAGATGTACTCTCGATACGACGGGATATTTTCTAATATGGTAAGGCCTGCGGTAAAATGTTTGACACTATACTAATAAGTGGCTTTCTACAACGGTCTGACTCTGTACGTTAATATGTATATCCCGAGCTAGGGTGTCTATTGCCAATACTGTTCAGCGGATTTACTCCAGGAATACCAGGTTTGGCTCTCGGAATCGGAGGATAGTGGAAGATATTGACGTCCCTCGCAGAAGGTGGCAACGTTCTCGAGCGATTTGACCATAGANTCTGAAGACGAACGTATGCTGTTTTCGAAGCCGCTGTGGTTTGCGGTTGGTGAGCCCTTCGGTAAAATGTTTGGCTTTAGTCCAATTGGAAACGAACTCATGCGGTTTGACAATCTACGTTAATATTAGGACCGTGAATTAAGGTGTATACTCCCAATACTTTTCAGCGGATTTAGTACCAGAGTAACTGTTTTGACAATCGGAATATCAAGAAAGGTGAAGCTATTGACATATCTGTGCCACCAGATGGTAGGAGCGAACGCATACCAGTAATTGGTAGGCGTTCGAATCTCCGAGTGGGTGGTAACGTGCTCGAACTATTTGATCTTCGATCACCTAATACAGACACGAAATTAAGGTGCCGCCACTAAAATCTATTCTAATGACTGTCTCTAAACACGAAATTATACTCTCTGCGCTGTGGGTTATCTTCTCAGATGACTTCTGTAAAACGAATGACCTCATTCCAATAGAAAATGTTTTCCGAAGGTTTGACTGTGTACTACAATATTCATGTCGCGAATTAATTTGTCTATTGCCAACTCTGATCGGCGGAATTACTCCCGGAATACCTGGTCTGAGCCACGGAATCAGAGGATAAGGGAAGATCTTGACTTAGCCCTTGTACTTTCAGACAGGGCGGTCTCGATCTCGAACGGTACGGCCCTTGATATTCTATTTCATAAACGAAAATAATATGTCCTTCACAAAAATGTACACTAATTTGCTTATCTTAATACGAAGATGTACTCTCGATACGACGGGATATTTTCTAATATGGTAAGGCCTGCGGTAAAATGTTTGACACTATACTAATAAGTGGCTTTCTACAACGGTCTGACTCTGTACGTTAATATGTATATCCCGAGCTAGGGTGTCTATTGCCAATACTGTTCAGCGGATTTACTCCAGGAATACCAGGTTTGGCTCTCGGAATCGGAGGATAGTGGAAGATATTGACGTCCCTCGCAGAAGGTGGCAACGTTCTCGAGCGATTTGACCATAGATATTCTAATTCATACGTGAAGTTAAGTTGCCCGTCTGTGAAATGGATACTAATTTTGTTCCCTGAACACGAAGTTATACTCTTGAAACTGCGGGTTATCTTCTCCGTAGGAAATGCTGTTGGTAAAGTGCTTGACTCTGTACGAATAGGTAATGTTCTGCAACGGTTTAACGGTCTGACATAACATTCGAACCGTGAATTAAGGAGCCAATCGCCTAGACTCATCAGCGGATATACACTAGGATTACCTGGATTGTCTCCCGGAATCGCAGGATAGGTGGAGCTATTGGCTAACGTGTGCGACGCTCAAGGAATTTGGTAACGTTATCCAACGGCATGACCCTCGATCTTCTAGTTCTTACATGAAATTAATGTGGCCGTCACTAAAATGTGTGCTATATTTGTTTCACAGATCACGAAATAATACTCTCGATACAGCGGGTGGGATTCTCGGAACGTAAGTTTCTCTGTTAAAGGATTGTCTGTATACCAATGAGTAGCGTTCAATCTTCTGATTCATACATGAAGTTAAGGTGACTGACACAGAAATGAATGCTAATTTCTTTCTCTGAAAACGAAGTTATAGTCTCGATATAGCGGGTTAGCTTCACCGATGATAAGTCTATCCGTAAAGTGTTTGATCCTTCACGAGTAAGAAATATTCTGCAACGGCTTGACGGCCAGCTTCAATATTCAAACCGTTTATTAAGGTGCCAATTGCCGACACCCTTCAAAGATGTACTCTCAGATTACCTGGTCTGAGTCTGGGAATTGCTGGACAGGTGGAGCTATTGACTTATCCGTTCGACTGTCAAAGAGGGAGGCAACGTTCTTGAGCGGTTTAACTCCCGATTTTGATATTTATACACGAAAACGTGGTGTCTGTCTGCTAACATGCCAACTAATCTGTTTCCGTGAGCACTAGGCATGACACTCGCTACAGAGGACTTTTTTCTAGGATGGTAATGTATTCGGTAGAAAGAATGACTCTGTACAATTGGAGTTGTTCTCCGACGGATTGACCTTGTACTGTAATATTCATATCGCGAATGAAGGTGTCTGTTGCAAAACTGTTCAGTGGACCAACTCCGGGTATACCTGGCTTGTCTCTCGAGAAGACAAGATGGGTGTAGCTAGGTGCATAGCCGTTCGTCCATCACAGAAGTTGGTAACGTTCCCGAACAGTTTGAAACTGGATCATCTAATTCATACACGAAATAAGTGCGCTCGTCGCTAGAACGTCTACTAATTCGTCCCACTGAACACGATGTTAAATTCCCGATACAGCACGTTAGTTTTTCGGAGGTTATGGACTTCGGAAAAGTGTTTGACTTCACACCAATTTCCAACGCCCTAAAACGCTTTGACGCCCTACTGTAATATTCAAGCCGCGAATTAAGTTGTCAATTGCAAATACTCTTCAGCGGACTTACTCTTGGTATTCCCGGGTTCACTCTCGCAGTCACGAGATAAGTGTGGCTATTGACTTAGCTGTTGGTCTCTAACAGCAGGTGGCAACGTTCTCGGACAGTTTGACACTCGATGATGATATTTCTCCACTGGCATGTGACATTCGTCGGCTGATAGGCCTGCTAACTTGCTGTAGTGCACATTAATCAGGACAATCACTACAGCGGGTTAGGTTCTCGGAAGTTATGTTATTCGTTATAGGGAATGTCTTTGTGCGCATTAATAATGGGCTCCGTCGGTTTGACTCTATACGTTAAGATTCATACCCTGAATTAAGGTGGCAGTTGCCTCTAAACTTCAGCATACTTACTCCCAGATTACCTGATTTCACTCTCGAAATCACTCGATAGGTGACGCAATAGACATAGCCGATCGTCTCTCACAGAAGATGGCAATGTTCTCGAGCGGTTTAGCACTCGATTATCTAGCACATACATGAAGTTAAGATGCCCGTCACTGAATTGTATACCAATTTCATTCTGAGAACATGAACTTATACTCCCGATGAAGCCGGTGATGTTCGCGGAAGGTAAGGCCTTCGGCAAAAAGAGTGACTGAATATCAATAGGTATCGTTCTACAGAGGGTTGTGTCTGTCCTTTAATATTTATAATCGTGATATAACGTGTATAATTCCAATTCTGTACTGGGGATATAGTCGCGGAATACCAGGCATGACTTTTTGAATGACAGGATAAATGAAGCTATTGAGATAGCCGTTCGACTCTGAAGGAAGGTGACGTCGTTATCCAAGGAATTGATCATCCATCTTTTAAGTCCGTTATGAAATTATGGTGACGGTGGCTAAAAGGGATAATAATGTGTTTCTCTGAGCACGAATTTACACTCTCGATACAGCGGGTCAGGTACTCGGAAGGTATGGCTTTCGGTAAAGGGCTAGACTTCATGCCAATAGGAAACTTGCTGCACCGGTTTGACGGACTGCTTTAATGTCGAAACCGTGAATTATGGTGCCTATTGCCTATATCGTACAGCACAATTTACACCCGGAATACCTGCTCTGACTCTCGGAATCACAGTATAGGTGCAGTTGTTGGCCTAGCCGTTCTACTCTAAGTGAAGGTGGTAACGTTCTCGAACCCTTTGACTATCGATTTTGCCAATCATACATGAAAATGAGGTGTCCGTCTACTAAAATGCCCACTAGATTGTTAGCATGAACATTAATCACGACACTCTAGTCTGCGGGTTCGGATCTCGGAAGGCAACGTATTCGGTAAAGAGAACGACATTATAATTAACCCAAACCGCACACAGTAGTGGTAATCTACCATATGCAACTACAGGACCACTCCAGCCTTGTCGCTGATGAGGCGTAAGTACGTATACAGAGAATAATACGAATAACAGTAAATTTAACAAAATATTGTCTTACACCTACATTCAACTAATTCCAATGACACTTTTTCTGAGAAATACAATACTGTATAATTAAAAAAAAAATTCTTTAAAGAATCGTAACTATCAAAACAGCAAATTTTAGAATGTATAAATAAATGGAAGACTGAGAAGACATGAATGCGGCACAAAATCACGGATAAAGAAAATAACGAAGACAGTCCCGCAGGGCTGCTTCGACTGGCCGTACGGAACTACAAGACCACTATATCTGTGTCGCTCCGGAAGCGTAGGTACGCATACTGAAAATGATGTAAAATAGCAATAGCTGTAACAAAATATTGTCATAAACGTACACGCAACAAATTCCAAAGGCGATTTTACTAAGAAATACAACAATTTTTCAAACTAAAAAATGAAAATATCATAATGGTAAATTACAGTATGTGTGAACAAAGAATAAACTGCGAAGGAATGCATGCGTTACAATATTAAGACTAATGAAATTAACCAACATCATCCAGTAGTGCTTCTCCGATCTGCCGGTCGCAACTACAGGACCTCGCCAGTCGTGTCCCTCCGGCAACCTAGGTACGTATGAAGACACTCATATAAAACATCAAGAAGTTCAGCAATATATCCCTAAAGTCGTACAAACAACTAATTCCAGAGGCACTTCTACTAGGAAATACAATCATTTAAATTTAAAATGAAAAGTAGTGTAAGAAATGCAAAATATAACAGTATATTTCAGTATGTATAAATAAATTGAAAACCGGGAAAAAATGCATACAGTAGAAATCGAGGTGAAATAAATTAAAGAAGACCATCCAGTAGTGCCGATCATTTCTGAAGTAATCAACTACAAGTCATCACCAGTCTAGACGCTCCGACATCGTAGCAACGTATACTGACACTCATTTAAAATAACTGTAAATATAACAAAATATTGTCGTAAATATAAACTCAACTAATTCAAAAGACACTTTTACGGAAAAAATACTATTATTTAAATATAATATGAAAATTTCAAAGAAAATTGAAAATATTGTAACAATGAATTGCAGTATTTAGAAATAAATTTAAATCTGCGAAAGAATAAATTCGGTACAAAATGAAGGATGAAGAAGTTATAGGACAGTATCGTGCAGTGCCGCTTCGATCTGACGTATGCAACTACATGAACACACCAGCAATGTCGGTCCGGAAGCGTAGGTGCGCATTCAGGCAATCATATAAACAACAATAAGTTTAGCAAACTATTGTCATAAAGGTACAATAAACTAATTGACAAGATACTTTTACTGAGAAATACATTTTTATGAATAAAAATTGTGAACATTGTGAAAAATCGATAATGTCATAACAATGAAATACAGTATGCATAAATAAATGGAAAACTTGGAAAAACGCATTCGGTACTTCATCGGGATTAATGACATGAACCAAATCCATCTAGTAATACAGCTCCCATGTTCCGCTGGAAACTGCAAGTCCACGCCATTCGTGTCGCTCCGGCAGCATGTGTACGTACACTGACAGTCATATGAAATAACAACAAGCTTAACGAAACATTGTCAATAACGTTCGCTCAACTAGTTCCAAAGTCAGTTTTACTATGAAATACGATTTTTTAAACAAAATATTGAATATGTTGAAAGAAATTGGGAATATCAGAATAGTAAAGTGCATTGTGCATTAATAAATGGGCGACTGGGAAGAAATGGATACGGTACAAAACAAGGTTCGAGAAGTTAATGAAGACCATTCAGTAGTACCACTCCTATCTGCCGTAAGCAACTACAAGACCGCGACACTCGCGTCGCTCCGGCACCGCAGGTACGTATCCGGACAATCCAATATAATAACAGTAAGTTTAGCAAAGTATTATCATAAACGTGCACTGAACTAGTTTCAATGTCACTTTTACTACGATATTCAATTTCATAAACTTATAATTGATAATTTTCAAAAAATCTACAGTATCGTATCATTAAATCAGAATATGTATATATAAATGTAAAACTTGGAAGAAGTGCATACGGTACAGAATCAAAGCTGAAGAAGTTAACGTAGTGCAGCCAGTAGTGCTACTCCGACCTACCGTACGCAGCTAGAAGGCCTCGCCAGTCGGGTAGCTCCGGCACCGTAGGCACGTATGCAGACAATTATTTAAAATAGCAATATGTTTAACGAAACATTACCAATAGCGTACAGCCAACAAAATCGAAAGTCACTTTTACTAAGGAACACAAACTTTCAACACTATACCGACTGACAGTCGATTAATCGACTTTTTGTCCCAGCGCTTACCGACCGGCAATCGATTAATCGACTTTTAGTCTTTAGCGTCTCATCGGCAGGTAGCGATTAATCGATTTTTTTCTTTATAAATCCGTTACATTCTGTTAGGATTGGCTGACGGGTATCAGGCATTTCTTACTCTCTAGTCAGAAGCATGTTGCTTTGTTCTGTGTTCCGTGGTCATACTAAACTATTTGGAAGACACCGGTACGGCCTTCCATCAGCCGAGCCTTTCGTGCCAGTTGACAATCGGTCACGATATTTCCGGTGAATTGTTGCCTTTGAAAAGGTCCTTATTACTTATTTTATAAAACGTCTTGTGGTCCGAAGCACGAAAAGCTAAAACAATAATTTACAGAAGTACCGATGACTTGGCTGACAATGGTTCAGTTGGGGCTTCACGTGCTCTACCTGTGTGGCATTCCCAGGCCGTAGCGCGTGGCCGTAAATATCGAGTAGTCAAAAAAAACGGCAAATGCTGTATGACACCGCGTAATTTATTAGTACACCTCACCTTGATGGACGGGGCTTCCACCACCTCCGTCTCGTGTGGGAGGACTTTCTCTTTCTTCATGACCAATACGAGGACCAAGGAAACGCCCTTGGCCCCAAACTGCCAATCATGACCGATGTCCCCTATTTAGCGATATCGACGATTTTTCAAAACTCATATTGGGAAATCTTGGAGGAAGTATAAAAGCTTCCTTCGAAACTTCGAACAGTACTTCGATAAAAGCACCCGTATTTTTAAACAATTTCTAAGAATTTAGCATTCGCGATGAACGAAAGGGTGAAAGTTGGTGAGTTTTATCTCGATGGCCTGTCAGATTGCCTTGACAGTGCGTCAGCAAGTGATACCGATGGCGAAAGTCATAGGAGTGTTGTGATTATTCGAAAGCGATCTTCTTTATTACCACTAATATACAGTGATTCAGAAGATGATGGTAAAATGACAACGTTGAAGACAATAATGATGCTTGGTCGACGAACGACATGACGATAATTTTGGAAACTTCCGAAGGCAGCTCTGGCGTAAAAATAATGCCACGTTCCTTTGAAAGTATAATGGGTGTTGTAAATTTATTCATTGGAAATGCCCTGCTTGAGCACATGGTGCGGGAATCCAATAGACATCATTATCAAGCAACAGAAAAATATAAAATTATGGCGAAATCAAAAAAATGTACCGGCATCACATTACCTGAAATGGAGAAATTTTTGGGCCTGAAAGTTCTAATGGAACAAGAACGGAAGGACGCTTTCTACGACAATTGGTCCACGGATCCCACTATTAAAACACCATTCTTCTCAAAAGTAATGAGCAGGAACCGATTATTAAAAATAATGCAGTGCTGGAATTTTTGTAATAATGACATCATTTCTCACAATTCTAACAGACTTGCGAAAGTCCTGCCTGTCGTCGATTGTTTGAAGGAAGAATTTAATGATGTGTATAAACCATAGCAACAATTGTCCCTGGATGAATGTATAATTCCGTGGAGAGGTAGACTTTCAATCAAAACGTATAATCCCACTAAAATCACAAAATACGGAATATTAACCAGAGCGCTGACTGAAGCTCCTACAGGGTACGTATGTAACTTCTGCGTATATACTGATCATGGAAAAAAATTAGAAGATACGATGTTATCGGACATTGAACCGTGTAAGAATATGTGGCACCACATCTATGAAGACAATTATTTCAATAGCGTCAAAATGGCTAAAATTCTATCAAAAAATAAGCTGAGAGTATGCGGGCCAATTCGAAGGAATACAGGTCATCCTCAACCACTTCAAACGATCAAACTTTCAGGAGGTCAGGATGAATTTCGCAGAGATGGCCATATTTTATTGCAAGTATGGAATAATATCAAAAGGAATGTATATGTAATCACGACGATACATTCTGCACAAATGGCCGAATCTGGATGCAAAACTGGGACATCAAATTGCCACAGACAGAAGCCTATTTCAGTAATCGAGAACAATAAATATACGAAGGGCGTGTCGTCAATATCTGTCTTATTACTCCATCTTTAGGAAGACAATGAAATGGACTAAACGGGTCGTGATGTTTTTTTATCAACCGTGCAATTTTCAGTTCTTTTAAAGTATATGCAGCTCTGAGCGAGAAGAAAATACCATATAAAAATTTTCTACATGAAGTGGCAGTATCGTGGATAGATGATTGCGAAGCTAGAGAACAGGACGAGGATCTACCTAATCCCGATTCCACAAGAAACAGATCCAGATTTGATCATCCCGGAAGACTGACAAATTTCGGAAAGCACAAACTTATTAATGTAGTGCGAACGGTTGGTGTAAAAAACTTCTAAGACATTGCAAAGTATGTTTAGTCCAAAAAAAGAAGCAGCCAAGGATTCATCTGTAAATTCTGCAACGTTTCGTTGCACAAAGGTGACAGTTTCGAACGGTATCAGAGTATAAAAAGTATTAAACAACTTATTCGAAAAACATTATTATATGAATTATGGTACATTGTGTAAATATTAAACAGAAATCGATTGTAATAGATAAAATAAACTTTGTTTAGCACTAATATCATTAGAATAAAAGATCTTGTTAAATTTGTTTATCCCGAAATAACACTAAACGTACAATTTTACGAGAGCATAAGAAAAGCGCATATGTTCCGACTACAATCTATGCGGAAACCGAGACGGTGTTTGAGAAGATCTGTGGCTGAGTGACCGGTTAGAAGGGCATGGGATTCTCGAACCGCTACGGGTCGGTTTAGTGTTAAACAAAAAATAGATAATTTTGAGAGAAATCGGACATATCAGAATAGTAAAGTACATTATGTATAAATAAATGGAAGACCGGGAAGAAATGCGTACGATTCAAAAGCAAGGTTCAAGAAGATAATGAAGACCATCCAGTAGTGCCACTCCGTCCTGCCGTATGCAACTGCAAGACATCAGCACTGGAGTCGCGCCGGCAGCGTAGGTACGTGTAGACAGAACCATATACAATAAAAATAAGTTTAACAAAATATTGTCGTAAACGTACACTCAACTAAATTAACAGGAACCTTTCCACAAAATACAAGTTCTGAATTATAGCATTATAAATTATGAAAAAATCAAGGTTAAGGAGGTTGACGAAGATCATACATTAGTGTTGCTCCGATCTACCGGACGCAAATACAAGACATCTTCCGTCGTGTCGCGCCGCCAGAGTAGGTACGTATATAGACAATCGTATAAAATAGCAGTAAGGTTAACAAAATAATGTCATAAACGTACACAAAAGCAATTCCAAACACACTGCTACTATAAAATACAATTTCCTCAATTAAAGGTGAAAATTTTTGTAAAAAATCGAAGATGTCATAACAGTAATCTACAGTATGGAGAAATATATAGAAAACTGCGAAAAAATTCATACAATACAATATCATGGTTAAGGAAATTAACAATGACCAGGGACTAAGGTTGCTCCGATCTACTGATCGCAACTGCAAGATCAGACCGGTCGTGTCGCTTCGGAAGCGTAGCTACGTATACAGACGATCACATAAAGTAACAACAAGATTAACAAAATAGCGTCATAAACATAAACTCTAATAATTCAAAAGGCACTTGTACGGAAAAAAATAAAATTATTTAAATTATAATTTAAATATTTCTATGAAAATTGAAAATATCATAACAGTAAATTGCAGTATATATAAATAAATTGAAAACTGCATACGGTACAAAATGAAGTATAAAGAAATTAGCGGACAGTATCGAGTATTGCTACTTCGATCTGACGTACGCAACTACAAGGCCTCGCTACTCGTGTCATTCTCGCAGCGAAGATGCGTATACAAACGGTCATATGAGAAGGCAATCAGCTGAAGAAAGTAATGTCATACACGTATATTCAACCTATTCATACGACACTTTTGCTAAGAAATACCATTTTTTAAATAAATATTGAATATTTTGAAAATAATCGAAGATATCGTAACAGTAACATACAGTATGCATAAATAATTGGAAAGCAGGAAAAAAGTACAAACGGTACAAAATCATGATTAAAGAAATTAACGAAGACCGTTTAGTAGCGCCGTTCCCATGTACCGAAGGGAACTACAGGACAACTCCAGTCGTGTCACTACGCAAGCGTAGGTACGTATAAAGACAAGGACACTTTATCTAAAAAATTCAGTTCGTAAAGTTAAGAATTGGAATTTTGAAAAAAATCGAAAATATCGTAACAGTAAATTACAGAATGTAGAAATGAGTTGGAGACTGGGTACACATGCATACGGAACAGGATCATGGCTGTAGAAATTAACGGTGGTCAGCCAGTAGTGCTACTCCGCCCTCCCGAACGCAACTACAACACCTCGCCGGTCGTGTTGCTCCGGCAAAGTAGGTACGCATACGGACAATCGTATGAAACATCAATGAGTTTAACAAAATAGTGTCATATACGTACACTCAACTAATTCGAATGGCACGTTCACTAAGTAGCACTATTTTTGAATTATAAATTGGAAATTTTGAAAAAAATCGAAGAAGTCATAACAGTGATGTACAGTACGTGTAAATAAATGCAAAACAGAGGAGAAATGCATACGGTAGATGACCAACGTTGAAGAAATTAAAGAAAACCATCCAATAGTGCCACTCTGTCCTCCCACTCGCAAATACAAGCCCGCGCCAGTCGAGTCCCTCTGGCAGCGTAGGTACGTATTCGGGAAATCATATGATATAACAGCAACCTTAGCGAAATATTGCTATAAACGTAATCTCAACTAAATCAGGTGGCACTTTAAAGAAGAAATAGAAATATTCAAACCAAAGATTGAATATTTTGATAGATAAAAATGGAAAATAACATAACAGCAATTTACAGTGGGAATCAGTAAATGGGAGTCTGGGAGAACGTGCATAGGTACGGAATCATGGTTCAAGAAATTAACGAAGGCTATCCAGTAGTGCCAATCCGCCCTTCCGTACGCACATACAAGACATCGGCAGTCGAGTCGCACCGGCAGTGTGAGTATATATACAGACAATCATGTAAGATAATTACAAGCATAATTACATTTTGGCATAAACGAAAACCAAACTAATTCAGAAGACAGTTTTGCTATGAAATTCAGTTTATGCAATTATAAATTGGTTATTACGAAAAAAAAATTGAAATTATAGTAACAGCAAGATTACAGTATGTGGAAATAAATAGAAAACTGCGATGGAATGCGTACGGTACAATATCAGTGTTAAAGAAATTATCGAAGACCACGCAGCTGTAATACTCCGCCCTGCCCTACGCAAATACAAGACCTCTCCTGTCATGTCGCTCCGGCAGCGTACGTACGCATACAGTCAATTATATAAAATAACAGCAAGCTCAGCAGAATATTGTCATAAACGAAAACTCAACTAATTCCAAAACACTTTTACTAGGAAATATAGTTTTTGAAATTAAAAATTGGAAATTATGAAGAATATAAAAAAAAATTTGGAATTTAACAAATTTGATTTGTCATTTTCTGCTTCTGTTTACGTTTTACATGTCCGCCACATGTGTGTCCGAGCACGTTACCCAAACAGGAGCATGTAACCGAAAATTCCCCATAACTTACTCCTTCCTTAACGAGGCAGTTAAATATACCCTCACATTTTATATATTTATTGTTAGCCTATAGTAATTCTATTTTGGTATCTCCTGTTAGTTGGAAGCCAAATCGTTCGTCAGCGTGACCACCTCTCTTGAAAGCCGATCCGCTATGTCAGTAACATCACTTACCCTGTTATTTAGAGGGTCAGGTGAGCTGTTCCGAGTGCCAGTCTGCTATACAGTATAAGCCAAAGTCACCTCAATCTACACACTGAATAGTAACGTAGAGATTGGGGCGATTGAAGCACGTTTCCACTTGGTATTTAGTCAATCTTTTCACCGAAGACCTATACCCTTCGAGAACCTGACCGACTGTTGCGCGGGTCGGACTACGAATTCCGCGAGCCAAGCTATTTACTATTCTACAAACTGCAGAACTCTATTCTAAATATTAATGGCAGGGTCGAGTGTCAAACCTTTGTGTACCGTTACAACTACTTTCAAGAACCTCGCACACAAGTTAAAACCGTCCCTGGTCCTGCCATTCCGAGAGTCAACCCAGGCTTCCCGGTTGCGAAATGACTGCGTACTACTTCCAATGCGCACCTTAATTGAAGGAATGAATTTTATTGTCGCGAGATGAAAGCTTCAAGAACGTCATCACATGCTAGGGAGTCAAACCTATAACCAAAGACAGTACCTGAGTACCTAACACGCTGTAACGAGTGTCTAGGTTAGTATTCGCAGAAGCAAATTAATCTTCATTTTAGAAGGCAGACACCATAATTTCATGTGGGAATAGCAAAATCGAGAGTCAAACCTTTCGAGAACGTGATCATCTTTTTAATAGTAGAACAGCTAAGTCAGTCGCTTCACCTATCCTGTGATTCCGAGGGTCAAACTAGGTTTACCGGTAGTCCAACCGCTCTACAATATTGGTAATAGGCACCTTAATTCACGGTATGAATATTAATGTAAAGGGTAAAACCGATGGAGAACGTTACTACGGGGTACAGAGGCAGACTATACGGCGAAGATCTCACCTTCCGAGAATCTAACACGCACCATGGAGGGTACACCTTCGTGTTCACTCATAAAAAATTGTGCATATTTTAGGAGCCGTGCGGCATAATTTCATGGAAAACAGAGAGATCGAGAGTCAAACGGATCGAGATAGTTACCATCTTTTTTAGTGGTCGAAGTGCTAAGTCAATATCTTCAGCTATCCTGTTATAGCGAAAGTCGAACCAGGTAGCCCGGGTGCCATTCCGCTGTGTGGTATTGGCAATGCACACCTTAATTTACGGTATGGGTATTGAAGTAGTGAGTCAAACCATTGGAGAAAGTTACAGCTTGGTATACATTCAAACTTTTTACGGCAGTTCATAGTTTACGAGAACTTATCACGTTGTACCGATCATACATGCTTGCGTTCACAGAAAAGACAGTCGCTCTAAAGTCATGCATGAATGGGAAGGTCGAGAGCCAAACCGTTCCAGATCGTTACCACCTTTATTTGACTGCCGGACTGCTACTTCAGTAGCTTCTCCTATCCTGCGATTCCGAGAGTCACGCCAGGTATTCCGGCTGTTAATACGCAGAACAGTATTGTCAATGGACACATTCTTTCACGGTACGAATATTACAACAGGGGGACAAGCTGTTGGAGAACGTTGCTAATTGGAATAGAGTCCAACTATTTACCGAACACCGTACACTCCGAGAACATAACCAGCTGTTGCGTGAGTGTAACTTCGTGTCTAGAGAAACAAGATAGTATACATTTTAGTGACGGACACTTTAATTGCATGAATGAATGTGATGATCGTGGGGCAAACCCTCCGAGAACGTTACCAGAGTTTTCGGGATTCGAACAGATATGTCCATAGCATCACCTACAATGTGATTGTGAGGGTGAGGCCAGGAATTCCGGGAATCAATCCACTGTACAGTCCTAATAATGGACACATTAATGCGAGGTATGAATATTCATATCGAGAGTCAAACACTTCGAGAACGTTGACACTTGCTATGGAGTCGATCGTATCGGGTACCTTCATATATCAATAAGTTCATCAGAAAAAATGTAATAAACGTACACTCAACTAATTCTAGAGACAAACTTAATTATATATACAATTGTCTAAACTAACAATAAGAAATTTTGAAAGAAATCGAAAATATCATAACAGTAAGTTAGGGTATGTATAACTAAATGGAAATCTGCGAAAAAAATGCATAGGGTACAAAATCAAGGTTGAAAGAGTTAACGATGTCCGGCCAGAAGTGCCACAGTGCCCTGCCGTACGCAACTACAAGACTCTGCCAGTCGTGTTTTTCCACAGCGAAGGTATGTATAGAGTCAATCATATGAAATAACAATAAGTTTAGCTAAATATCGTCGTATACGTACACTCAACTAATTCCAAGAACACTTTTACTGAGATATACAATTTCTTGAAAGAAGTATTGAAAATTATGAAGAAAATTAAAAAATATCGTAACTGTAAATTACAGATTGTATAAAAAAAATGAAAAAATCGGGGAAAAATGCATACGGTTCAAAATCATGGTTAATGAAATTAAGGAAGATCATAGAGTATGCCGCTTCGATCTGCCGTACGCATCTACAAGACCACCGAAGTCGTGTCGCTCCGGAATTGTAGGTATGTATACAGACAATCATATAGAATAACAATATGCATAACAAGATATTGCAATAAACGTGCACTTAACTAATTCCAGTGACACGTTTACCAAGAAATACAGTCTATTATATTAAAAATTCAAAATTTTGAAAAAAATGAGGAACATCATAACTGTAAATTACAATGTGTATAAATTGGAAAACATGATTACGGATCATAATTCTGGTTCAAGGAGAAACTAACGAAGACACCTAGTAGTGCCACTCCACCCTGTCGTCCGCGACTATAAGACATTGCCAGTCATGGTGCTCCAGCATCGCCGGTACATATACAGACAATCATATAAAGTAACAATATTTTTAAAGGAATATTTTCATGAACAGTCCCTCAACTATATCAAAAGACACATTTAATAAGAAATACAATTTCTGAAATTAAAAAATTGGAAATTCTGAAAAAAATCGAAAATACCATAACATTAAATTACTGTACGTAGAAACAAATGGTAGATTAGGAACACATGCATGCGGTACAAAATCAAGGTTGACGAAGTTAACGAAGACCAGCCAGTAGAGCCGCCCCGACCTGCAGCACGAAATTACAAGACAACGACAGCCGCGTCTCTCTGGCAGTATAGGCACGTATGCAGACAAACATATAAAATAACATCATGTTGAACAAAATATTGTCAGAAACGTAAACTCATCTAATTCAATAGACAATTTTACTATGAAATACAATTTGTTGCATTAAAAATTGAAAAGTTTGGACAAAAACGAGAGTAACATAACAGTAAATTACAGAATGTATAAATAAATGGCAGAATGGGAAAACATGCATACGGTACAAAGTCATGGTTCACGAAATTATCGAAGAGCATCCAGTTGTACCACACCGCCCTGCTGTACGCAAATGCAAGACCTCGCAAGTCGTATCGCTCCGGGATCGGAGGTACGTATACATGCAATCATATAAAATAGCTACAAGCACAACAAAGTATTGTCATAAACGTACACTCAACTAATTCCGAAGACACATTTACTGAGAAATACAATTCTTCAAACCATAAACTGAAAATTTTGAAGAAATTCGAAAATACCATATCAGTAAATTAAAGTATGTGGAAATGGACAGAAAACTGGGAAAGAATGCATACTATACAATATTACGGTTAAAGAAATTAACG
>NIJG01004380.1:2834-15159 GCA_002201625.1 Euglossa dilemma
TAGACACCTTTAACCACGGTTTGAATAATAAAATAGAGCGCCACACCGTTTGAGAAAGCTACCAATTGCTACAAAGTCAAACGATATACCGAAGACCTTATCTTCCGCGAACCACACCCGCTTCGTCGCGAATGTAACTTCGTGTTCAGAGGAAGATATTAGTATGCATTTTAGTGACGGGCAGCTTAACGATATCTGTGAATTAGATGGTCGGTGGTCAAACTGTTCGAGAACGATACCACCTTCTTTGAGAGTAGAACGGCCATGTCAATAGCATGACCTATGCTGTGATTCCGAGAATCAAATCAGGTAATCCGGTAATATCACTGAAGTTTGTAGGTAACTGTCTCCTTAATTCACGGTATGAATATTAATGAAGGGAGGCAAACCGACGGAGAGCATTACCGAAGCTCATAAAGACATTGCTTCTACTGAATACCATTCAGTCTGTGAGCCTAACCCAATGTTGCGAGTGCCCTGCTTAATGTGAACGGAAACAAATAATTTGTCATTTTAGCGGACGAACACCGCATGTTTTTAATGCATATACACATCGAAAGTCAAAGCGTTCGACAACGTCAACACCTTCTGTGAGAGACGAACGGCTGAGTGAATAGCTTCACATATCCTGTAATTCCGAAGTGAAACCAGATATTACGGGAGTAAGTGTGCTGCTGTGCAGTATTGGCATGTGATACCTTAATTCGCGGAACGAATATTAAATTGGAGCGTCACACCGTATGAGAACGTTAGCACATTCTTTGAGACTTGAACGGCTGAGTCAACAGCTTCACATATCCTAAGAATCCAAGAGTCTAACCAGTTAATCCGGGAGTAAATTCCGTGTGCACTATAGGCGATAGACACATTAATTCACGGTTCGAATATTAACGTAAAGCGTCAATCCCGTTGAGGTCGTTACCAATTTGTATAAAGTCAAACATTCTTTCGAAGGCCTTACCGTCTGCGAACGTCACTCGCTTCGTCGAGAGTAAAACATCGTGTTCAATGAAAGAAAATAGTATTTATTTCAGTGACGGACACCTTATCTTCATGTATGAATTAGATGTTCGATTGACAAACCGTTCGAGATCGTTACCACCCTGTTGCAGAGTCGGCCGTATTAGTCAAGAGTCCCACCTATCCTATGATTCCGAGAGTGAAACCAGGTACTCCCGGAGTATGTGCGCTGAACAGTATTGACAATCGGCACCTTAATTCACTGTTTGAATAATAAATATAGATCGTCAAATAGCTTCAGAACAATACCAAATGGTACAAAGTCAAACGTTTTGTCGATGACGATACCCCTCCCCCACAAAAGCCCATCGCACTGTACCGACAGTATAACTAGGTGTTCCGAGATGCAAACTATTATAGACTTTTTAGCCAGGCACCTTTATTTCATGTATGAAATACAAAGATCGAGAATCAACCCGATCGAGAACGTTTCCACCTGCATTGAGGATCCATTGGCTAAGTCTATAGCTACACCACTCATGTGAATCCGCGAGACAACCTGGAATATCAGGAGTAAATCCGCTGCACTCTATTAGCAATGGACACCTTAATTTGCGGTTTGAATATTAGAGTAAAGTTTGAATCCATTTGAGAATGATACCTATTGGTATAATATTAAAAGTTTTAACGAATACCTTACCCTCTGAAAGATTAACCCGCTGTATCGAGAGTATAACTTCCTTTTCGGAGGACGAAGTCCATCATCATTTTAGTTATGGACACCTTTACTTCATGTATATATTAGAAGAAAGTGGGCCAAACTAATCGAGAACATTACCACCCTCATTGAGATTCGAACGTCTAGGGTAATATCTTCACCTATCCTGTGTATTCAAGTACCAAACCTGGTATTCCAGGAGAAAATCCGCTGAGCAGTATTGACAATAGTTCCTTAACTCACGCTATATATAATGGAGTAGAGAATCATTTCGTCGAGAACATTATGAATTGGTAGAAAGCAGTGCTATTTACCGATTGCCTGACCTTCCTAGAACCAAACCCGCTGCAGTGAGTGACTTGCTTAGTGCTCACGGAATGAAACAAGTACAGATTTTAGCAGACGGACACATTTTTCATGCCTGAATACGAAGATCGAGGATCAAGCCGTCCGAAAACGGGACCACACTCTTCGAGAGTCGAACTCCTTAATCAATAGCTGCACCTATCCTGTGTTTTCGGAGGCAAGACCCTGTAGAGCGGGAGTCAGCCCTCTGTACTGTAATGCCAGTGGACACTTTAATTCACGGTATGAATACTAAAGCAGAGAGTCAAACCGCCGGAGATTATTACCTACTGGTATTGTATCAAACTTTCTACGGTAGGCCTTACCTTCCGAGAACATAAGCCGCTGTATCATGCGTATAACTTCGTGTTGAGAGAAACAAATTAGTGTATATTTTGGGAGCTACACCTTAATTTCAGGCATGAACTAGAAGATCGAGGGGTAGACTGATCCAGAACGATACCACCATCTTCGAGAATCGCACAACTATGACAATAGCTTCACCTGGTCACAGATGCCGGGAGTCGCACCAGGTATATCAGGACTAAATCCGCTGTACGGTAATGGCAACGGACACCATATATCGCAGTTTGTATATTAAAGTGGAGCGCCAATCCGTCTGAGAACGATTGGAATTGGTATAACGTCATACTCCTTGCCGGGTTCCTTACCTTCCGAGAGCATAACCCGCTGTATTGTGGGTATAAGTTCGGGTTCCAGGAAAACAAATCAGTAGACATTTTAGCAGACGCACACTTTAATTTCGTGTATTAACATGATGATCGATGGTCAAAGCGTCCGTGAACGTTACCACCATCTTTGTGAGTAGGACGGTTTAATCGTTAGCTTAATCTATCCTGGGAATCCGACAGTCAAACTAGGTATTCTGGCCATAAATTCTCGTTACACTACGACAGTAGACACCCTATTTTGCGTCATTAATACTAAAGTACGGAGTCAAGCCGTTGTATATCGTTACGAGTTGGTATAGAGTAAAACGTTCTGCAGAAAGCCGTACCTTCCGTGGACCCGACCCGTTTCAACGAGAGCATAGCTTCGTGCTCAGAGAAAGAAATTAGCACCTATTTCAGTGATGAGCCCTTATCTTCGTGTATGCGTTAGAAGATTGAGGGTCAAACCGTTCCAGAACGTTGCCACCTTCTGTAAGGGACGAATTGCATTGCCGATAGATTCACCTATCCCTGAGATTACGAGAGTGAAAGCAGGTATTGCAGGAGTAAATCGGCTGTTCAGTATTGGCATCATACACCCTATTCGGTATAAACATTAAAGTCCAGAGTCAGACCGCTGTAGATTGTGAGCTACAGCAATGTAGTCAAACTTTACATGGAAGACTGAACCATCCGAGAGGCTAACCCGCTGAATCCAGAGTATTACTTCGTGATCCGATGTGCAAATTAGTATACGCTTTAGTGACGGGCACCTAAGTTACAAAAGTGAATCAGTAGATCGAGGACCAAACAGTTCGAGATCGCCACCACACTCCTTCAGGGCCGAACTACTAAGCTGATAGCTTATCGCATCCTGTGATTCCTAGAGCCAAGCTAAGTATTCCTAGAGTAAATACTCTGAACAGTATTGGCAGCAGACACCTCTATTCGTGGTATGTATATTAAAGTAGGGAGCCAAACACTCGGAGAACATTAACATTTGATATAAATTCCATGTTTTCCAGAATTCCTTACCTTCTGTGAACCTATCCCGCTGTGTCGAGTGCATAACTACGCGTTCAGAGAAGCAAATTTGTATCCATTATAGTGACAGGTGCCATAATTTCATGTATGAATTACAAGGCCGAGTGTCAAACGGTTCGGGAACGTGACCACCTTCCTTGAGAGCCGAACGGCTAAGTAATCAGCTTCACTTATCCTTTGATTACAAAAGTCAAGCTTGATATTCTGGGAGTAATTCGGCTTACAGTATTTGCATTAAACAACCTAATTCAGGGTGCAAATATTGAAGAACAGTGTCAAACCGCTGCAGAACCTTACCTACTGGTATAGAGACAAACTTCTAATCGTATACCTTAACTGCTGCGAAGCTAACCCACTGTATCGAGAGTATAACGCCGTGTTCAGAGGTACGAACTAGTATCCATTTTAGTGTCGAGCACCTTGTTTCCATGCATGAAATAAGAGATGAAGTGTCAAGCAGTTCTTGAATGCTGCCACCATCTGTGAGAGGCGAACGGCTACGTAAATAGCTTCACCTATCCTGCGATACCGAAAGGCAAACCAGGTATTCTGCGAGAGAATCCGGTGAATAGTACTAGCAGAGGACACCTTAATTCACGGTTTGAATATTATTATAGAGCGTCAAACCGTTTGAGAGCGTTACCAATTGGTATGAGGTCAAACACTTTAACGAAGGCCCTACATTCTGTGAACCTCTCCCGCTACATCGAGAGTATAACTTCGTGTTCAGAGAAAGAAATTAGTATGTATTTCAGCCACGGGCACGTTAATTTCATGAAGGAATTAGAAGATCGTGGTTCAAACCGATCTTGGCCGTTACCAACTTCTATCATATTCGAACAGCTACGTCAATAGCTTAACGTATCCTGCGACTCCGAGTGTCAAAGCAGGTATTCCGGAAGTGTGTCTGCTGAACAGTTTTGGCAATAGACACCTTAATTCACGGTTTGAACATTAAAGTAGTGCGACAAACCGTTTGAGAGCATTGCCCATTGGCATAATGTCAAACACTTCACTAAAAGGCCTTGCGTTCGGAGAAGCAAACTCGCCGTTTCGTGCCTATAACTTCGTGTTCAGAGAATGAAATTAGTCTCCATTTCAGTGGCGAGCACCTCATCCTCATGTATGAATTAAAAGGTTGTGTGTCAAACCGTTCGAGAACGTTTCCACATTCTGTGAGGGATGGAAGACAATAGTTTCACCTCTCGCGTGACTCCGAGAGACAAGCCCGGAAAACCGAGAGTATATGCGCTGAACAATATTGGAAACAAACACCAGAACACACTGTATGAAAATAAAAGTACAGAGTCAAACCGTTTGAGAACGTTAACAACTGATATAAATTCAAAAGTTTTAAGGAAGACCTTGCCCTTCGAAGGAAAAACCCGCTGCATACTGAGTATATCTTCGGGATCAGGGAAATAAATTTCTTAGGTTTCAGCCGACGAACACCTTAATTTAAAGTATGAATGAGAAGATCGTGGGTTACACCGTTCGAGAACGATACCACCTTCCTTGATAATCGAGCGGCTAAGGCAATAGCTTCGCCTATGCTTGGATTCCGAGAGTCGAACCAGTATTTACGGAAGTAAATTCCGTGAATTATATAGGCAATTGACACCATAATTCTCGGTATGAACCTTTTTGTAGAAAGACAAAAGCATGGAGCCACTCTTTTTGCCGAAGGCCTTACCTTCCGAGATCATATCCCGCAGTATCGCTAGTTTAACTTCGTGCTTAGAGAAACACATTAGTATACATTTGAGTGATGGGCACCTTCATTTCATGTATGAATTAAAAAATCAAGTGTCAAACCTTTCGAGAACGTAACGACCTACTTTGAGAGATGAACAGCTACGTGAGTGGCTTCACCTATCCTGTGATACCGAAAGTGACACGAGATGTTCCGGGAGAAAATCCGCTGCACATTATTGACATTGGACACCTCAATTCACGGATTGAATATTAAAGTTGAGCCTCAAACCGTTCGAAAGCGTTGTCAATTGGTATACAGTCAAACGTATTACCGAATACCGTACCTTCCCCGAACATCATCCGCTTCATCAAGAGGACAACTCCCTGGCCAGAGAAAAAAATTAGTATTCATTTTAGTGATGGGCAACATAATTTCGTGCATGAATTGGAAGATCGGGAGTCGAACCGTTCCACAGCTTTACATCGTTCGCTGAGAGTCCAACGGCCAAGTCACTAGCTTCACCCATCCTGTAACTGCGAGTGCCAAGCCATGTATTCCGAGCGAAAATCCGCAGAACAGGATTGGCATTAGACACCTTAAGTCACGGTTTTAATATTAAAGTAGAGCGTTACTTCAGTTCAGAACGATACAGATTGGTATAAAGTCAAACGCTTTACTGAAGACCTTACGGTCAGAACGTCTAATCCGCTGTATCGAGAGTACAACGTTCATCTTCACAGGAACATATTAATATACATTATAGGGACGGGTAGCTTAATTTAATGTATCAATTAAAAGATAGACGGCCAAGCTGTTCCAGAACGATACCACCAACCTTGAGCTGTGAGCGGCTATATCAATAGAATCACCTATCCTGCGATTCCGATAGTCATACCAGGTATTACTGAAGTCCATTCGCTGTACAGTATTGGTAATGTACCCCTTAATTTACGGTTCGAATATTGAAGTATAGAGTCCAACCCATGTAGAACATTACCTATTAGTATAATGTCTAAAGTTTTACTGAAAACCTTACCCTCCGAGAAAGTAACCCGCTGTATCGAGAATATAACATCGTGGTCAGCGAAATAAAGTAGTGTAAGTCTTAGTGCCGGGCGATTTAATTTCCATTAGGAATTAGAAGATCGAGGGTCAATCCCTTCGAGAACGTTACACCTTCTTTGAATGTCGCACATCTACGTCAATAGCTTCATTTATTCTATGAATCCGGGAGTCAAATCTGGTGTTCAGCGAGTAAATTCATTATGGCCATAAGGCACCCTACTTCGCGGCATAAATATTAAAGTACGCAGTCAAATCATTGCAGCGCGTTACCCATTGGTATAGTGTCAAACTTTCTAGGGAAGGACTTACCTTCCGAGAACAAATGCCTCTGTATCGATAGTATTACTTCGTGTTGAGAGAAATACATTATTATTGCTTCTAATAATGGGCACCACAGTTTCATATATAAATTTGATGAACGCGAGTCAATCCATTTGCGAATGATGTCACCATCTTTGAGAGCCGCACAGCAATGTCAATTGCGTCACCTATCCTGCGATTCCGAGAGGAACCCAGAGACTCCGGGAGTAAATCCGCTGAATAGTTTTGGCAATAGACACCTCAATTCAATTCAACAATAATGTATAGAGTCAGACCGTGAGAGATCATTAGATACAGTTACAGAGTCATACTTTTTAATGAATGCCTTAACTTCTGAACAGCTAACGCGCAGCAGTGAGTGTGTTGCATAGTGTAAACGGAAGCAAATTAGTATACATTGGAGTGACGATTACCTGAATTTCATGTATAAATTACAAGAACGGGTGTCCAACCGTTCGAGATCATTGCCAACATCTTAGTGTGTCGAACGGCTAAGTCAATAGCTGCACCTATCCTGCGATTCCGAGAGACAAGCCGGTATTCCGGGTGTAAACACGCTGAACGGTATTGGCAAGAGATACCTTAATTCACGGTATGAATATTAAAGGAGGGAGTGGAACCGTCTGAGAAATATACCTGTTCGTATAAAGTCATTCCTCTTACCGAATACATTACCTTGAGAGAACATAACCCGCTGTAGCGGGTGTTTTAGTTATTGTTCACCGAAACAGAACAGTAGATATTTTTGCTGTCGTACAGCACATTTTCATGTATAAATATCAAAATCCAGTGTCAAGTCGCTCGAGAGCGTTACCACCTTTCTGAGGTTCGCACTGCTAACTCAATATCCTCACCTATCCTGTGGTTCCGATACACAAACCAGGTATTGCGGGATTAATCCGCTGAGCAATATTGGCAATAGACACCATACCTCACGGTTTGAATAATATAATAGAGAGTAACACCGTTGCAGAACGGTACGCATTGGCATAGAGTCAAATGCTTCACCGAAAGCCTTACCTTACCAGAAGCTAACCCGACGTACCGAAAGTATGGCTTCGAAATCAGAGAGACATACTAGTTTACATTTTAGTGACGGGCATAGTAATTTCATGTATGAGGTGGGAGACCGAGAGCAAAACCATTCCAGAACGATGCTATCTTTTTAGAGAATCGCACTGCTATATCAACAGATTCAACTGTCCTGTGATTCCAAATGCCAAACCAGGTATTCCGGGAGAAAGTTCGCTGAAAACGATTGCCAATAGCCACTTCAATTTGCGTTATGTATATTAACGTAAAGAGTAAAACACTCGGACATCATTAATATAGGTATACGTTTCAATGACGGTCTTCTTTTTTTCATCTATCAATAGCAAAATTATGAGTAAAACCTTTCGACAACGTTGCCATCCGCCTTGAGAGTCGAATGTCCAAGTTTTCAGCTTCACACAACCTGCGATTCCAGGAGTCAAACTAGGTATTCCCGGAGTAAATCCGCTGTGCTGTATCGGCATTAATCACTCTTCTTTCCGGTGCAAATATTATAGCAGAGCGTCAAGCCGTTATAGATCGATACACATTGGTATAGGGTCAAACTTTATAGTGGCTGCCTTACCTTCCGAATAGCTAACCCGCTGTATACACATTATATCTTCGTGTACCGAAGAGCAAATAAGTACACACTTTGGAGGCGGGAACCATAATTTCATTAATTAATCAGAAGGTTGATTAACAGTCAGATCGAGAACGTTACGTCCTCCTTTGAGAATAGAACGGCTAAATCAATTGCTTCACCTATCCTGTTATTCCGAGAGTTGAACCAGGCATTCCGGGAGTAAATCCGCTGTACAGTTTCGGCATTAAAAACTCTACATCCCGACATAAATATTAAAGCAGAGAGTGACCCAGTTCTAAAACGATCCCTATTTGTATAGATACTAACTTTTCACCGACGGCCGTACCGTCAGAGAAACTGTCCCGCTGTATCGAGTGTAAAACTTCGTGGTCAGGGCAGCAAAATAGTATAAATTTTAGTGACGGGCAACTTAATTTCATATATGAATCAGAAAATCGATGGATAAACCGTTCGAGAACGTTACGACCTACTTCGCGAGTGAAAATGCTAAATCAATAGCTACACCTATCCTGTGATTCCGGGATTCAGACCAGGTGATCCGGAAGTCAATTGACAGTGCAGTATTACCAATGCACACGTTAATTCACGATATGATCATTATAGCAAACCGTGAGGAACTGTTCCAGAACGTTACAAACTACTTCGAGGGACGAACGCCTATGTCAGTAGCTTCACCTATACTGTGATTACTAGCGTCATACAAGGGATTCCTGGAGTAAATCCGCTGTGTGGAATTGGCTATAGACACCTTCATTCACAGCATGAACATTAAAGTAGTGAGCCAAACCGTTGGAGAAAATTACCATATGGTATATACGTCAATCCTTTTGCCGGATATCTCACATTCCAATAACCTATCCCGCTGTATCGAGTGCCATGCTTAGTGTTCATCAAAACAAATTAGTAGATATTTTAGCAGGCGGAAACCTTATTTTTATCTACGAATAGAATAATCGAGGGACAAACCTTTCGTGGACCATCCCAACACATTGAGAATATAACGGCGATGACAATAGCTTCTCCCATCCCGTAATTCCCATAGCTAAACCAGGTATTGCTGGGGTAAATCCGCCGAAAAGTATTGGCAATGAACACTTTAATTCACGATTAGAATATTAAAGTAGAGCAAAATCCATTTGAGAACCTTACCAATTTGTATCCAGTCGAACATTTTACCGATCCTCTTACCTGCTGCACCAGACAGCTTAATTTACTGTACAAATGCTAGAGTACACAATCAAACTATTGTAGGACGTTACAAATTGGTATAAAGCCATTCTTCTTACCCACTTCCGTACCTTCCGTGAACCCAACACGCTTTAGCAAGTGTCTTGCTCGGTGCACACGGAAACAAATTAGTAGTACTTTTAGCAGACGGACAATATGATTTTGTTTATAAATAGGACGATTCAGGCGAAAACGGCTCGAGAACAATCTTCGGGAGCCGAACAGCTAAGCCACTAGCATTACCTACCGCTTGATTCCGTGGGACTGGCCAGGAATTCCATGAGTAAATGCACTCCACTCTATTAACAATGGACACCATAATTAATTGAATATTAAAATAGAAAGTCAGACGGCTTGAGAACGCTATCAATTGGTTGAAGTTTTACCGTAGACATTACATTCTGAGATCAAAACGCGCAGTACCGAGAATATAGCTTCCTGTGCAGAGATACAAATTACTAGACATTTTAGTAGCCGAGAAACTCATTTTCATGCATGAATAGGAAAATCGACAGTCATACATTTCTAGAACAATCCCACGTACTTTCAGAGAGGAAGGAAGTATCAATAGCTTCACCTCTCCTGTCATTCCTATAGTCGAACCAGATATTCCGGGAGTCAATCCGCTGTACACAATTCGCAACTGACACCTTAAATCACGGGATGAGTATTAAAGTAGTTCGTGAAACATTTTGGGAACGTCACCTACTGTTATAAAGTCATCCCCTTTACCGATGACATTACAGCCCGAGAAGATAACCCGCTGTACCGTGAGTATAACTTCGTATTCAGAGAAGCAAATTTATACCTAATTTTGTCAGGGGTACCTTAATTTCATGTGTGAATAAAAAGATAGAGGGAGAATCAGTTAGAGAACGTTACAACCTTCTTTTTGATTCGAGCAGCTATGTTAATAGCATCACCTATCTGGTGATTCTGAGCGTCAAACCAGGTATTCCGTGTGTAGTTGCCCTGTACAGTATTGGCAACAGATACTTTAAATCAAGGCATAATTATTAAAGGGCAGAGTCAATCCGTTTTAGAGTGTTACGTAATCGTATAGGGTCAAACTTTTAACAGAAGGACTTACCATCCGAGAAGCTAGCACGCCGTATCGAGAGTATAAGGTTGTGTTCAGAGAATGACATTAATATACATTTCAGTGATAGGCATCACAATTTCAAGTATTAATTACACAATCAGGTGCGAAACCAATCGACAGCGTGCCCACCGTCTTTAAGGGTCGCACAGTTATGTCAATAGCTTGAACCATGCTGTGATGCCAAGAGTCAAACACGTTACTGTACATTTAAGCGATGCGCACCTTAGTTTCATGTATGATTTAGATGGTCGATCTTCAAACCGCTCCTGATCGTTACCACCTTCTTTGAGATTTGACCGGATAAGTCAATGGCTCCACCTATCCTGTGATTCCGAGAGTCATACCACGTATTCCTGGAGTAAATACGCTGAACTGTGTTGGAAATAGACGCCTTAATTCACGATTTGAATATAAAATCGGACAGTCAAACTATTGTAGGACGTTACCTATTGGTAAAAGTGAAACATTTTACCGATAGCTCAACCTTCGGAGACGGTAACCCGCCGTACCGAGAATATAACTTCGTGTTCAGAGAAATACACTAGTGTACATTTCAGTGATGGCACCTAAAATTCATGTATGAATTAGTATACCGATGGTCATGCCGATCGAGAACGATACCACCCTCATTGAGGGTCGCAAAGCTTGATCAATAGCTTCACGTATCCCGTGAATCCGAGTGCCAAACCAGATATTCCGGGAGTAAATCCTTTGAACATTGTTGGTAATAAACAGCTTCATTCACGGTTTGAATATTAAAATAGAACGTCACCACCTCTTTGAGAGTCGATCAGCTATGCCGATAGCATCACCATTCATATGATTCTGCGAGTCAAGTCAGGTATTCCGCGAGTAAATCTGCTTTTCAGTATGGACATTAGACACTCTATATCACAATATATATATTAAACTGCACAGTCACGTCGTTGTAGCACGTTACTTATTGGCACAGGCTCAAACTTTTCAGAGAAGGCATTACCTGCGAGAAGCTGATCCATTGTATCGAGAGTATATCTTCGGGTCCAGTGAGGCAAGTCAGTACACCTTTTATTGACGCACACCATAATTTAGTTTATGTATTGAAGGATAGAGTATCAAACCGATCGAGAACGTTGCCGCCGTCTTAGTTAGTCGAAAGGATAAGTCAATAGTTTCACCTATACTGTGATGCCGCGAGTCGATCCAGGAAATCCGTAAGTAGAATCCCTGCACAGTAATGAGTTCATACACCCCATTTCAGGGTATAGATATTGAAGTACGGTTCCAAAACTTTGTGAAACGTCACTTATTGCTGTAGAGCCAAACATTTCACTGACGGCCTTACCATCGCGAAGCTAAGCTGCTGCATCGAGAGTATTACTTCGTGATCAGAGGTACAAATTAGTATATATTTTAGTGGCGAGCACCGTAATTTCATGTATGAATTAGAAGATTAGGTGTGAAATTGTTCGAGATCGTTACCAACTTTTCTGCGAGTTGAACGGCTGGGCCAATAGCTTCACCTGTATATGTGATTTCGAGAGTCCAGCCTTGTATG
>NIJG01004415.1:0-14749 GCA_002201625.1 Euglossa dilemma
TCCCACTTTATTTGAGAGTCGAACAGCTAATTCATTATCTTCACCTGTCCGGTGATTCCGAAAGACCAACCAGGCATTCCGAGAGTCAATAAAACGTACACATACTGGCAAGGGATACAGTAATTCACGGTTTGAATATTGAGGTGCAGAATCTATCCCTTGTTAAACGTTACCTATTGGTTTAATGTCAAAAGTTTTACAGAATACCTTATCCTGCAAAAATTTAACCCGCTTCATCGAGGGTATTACTTCCTGATCACAGATACATATTATTGTATATTTTAGTGGCGGGCACCTTATTTTCATGAAAGAGTACAGTATTCGGGGGACAAACCGTTCTAGACCGTTCCCACCTTCTTCGGGAGTCGAACGGCTAAGTCAATAGATTCATACATGCTGTGATTCAGGAAATCAAACGAGATATTCCGGGAGTAAATGCGCTGTACAATATTTGCAATACATACCGTAATTCGCGGATTGAATATTAAACTAGAGCGTTACACAGTATGAGAACTTTACAATTGCTATAGTGACAAACATTTTGCCGAACGCCTTACCGACCGAGAATCTACCCCGCCGCATCAAGAGTATAGCCTCGTATTCTGGAAAGAAAATTCATAAACACTTTATTAGCTGGCACCTTGATTTCAAGTATAGATTACAAGTTCGAGGGTCAATCCGTTGGAGAACGTTACCACCTTCTTCGAGTTTCAAAGGGCTAAGTTAATAGCTTCACCTATACTGCGATTCAGAGATTCTAACCAAATATTCCAGGTGCAAATCCGCTGTAGAGAATCGCCAGTAGAAGCCTAATTCCCGGTAAAAATATTAAAGTACAGGGTCACACAGTTGTGCAACGTTACGTATTCGTATAGTGTCTAACCTTTCACAGAAGTCCGTACCTTCCGAGAAGATAACCGGCTGTTTCGAGAGCATGACTTCGTGGTCAGATAAGCATAATAGTATAAATTTTTGTGACGGCAAATTAATTTCAACCACGAATCAGAAGATCGAAGGACATACCGTTCGAGAGCATACCTTCTTTGAGAGACGAATGGCTGAGTCAAACTGGCTATTCCGGGAGTACCTCCGCAGAACGGTTTTTGCAATAGTATTGGCAATGTGCAGTGTCAAACGGTTGCAGAATATTTCCTATTGGTTGAGAGCCAAACTTTATACCGTGGGCCTTACTATCCGCGAAACGCACCCGCTGTACCGAGAGTATAACTACGTGTTCAGAGGTACAAATTAGTATACATCCTATTGTCGGGCACCGTAATTTCATGTATAATGTAGAAGATCAAGCGTCATGCCGTTCGCGTACGTTACCACCTTCCTTGAGAGTCGAACGGCTAGCTCAATCGCTTCACCTATCCTTTGATTCCGAAAGTCAAACCAGGCATTCAGGGAGTTATTGGGCAGAACAGTATTGGCATTAGACACATTAATTGAATGCATGAATAATAAAGTAGAGAGTCAAGCCGTCGGTGTACATTACCAATACTTATAAATTCAGTCCTATTACCGGGTACCTTACCTTCCGAGAACCCAACCCTCTGTAGTGAGCGGCTTGCTTATCGTTCACGGAAGCAAATATGTAGACATGCTGGCAGAGGAGCACCACATTTTGAGGAATTAATATTGGAATCGGGAGTCAAACGGTTCGAGAAAGCTGCTACCTTGTTGGAGACTCGTACATCCAAGTCAATTGCTACAGCTATCCTACGACACCTAAAGTCGAACCAGGTATCCCATTGAATTGAAAATTCGCTGAATGGTATTGGCTATATACACCTTAATCCACGGTTTGAATATTAAAGTAGGTCGTCACTCCATTTGGGATCATTACCGGTTGGTATAAAGTCAATCGTTTTACTGAAGACCTTACCCTCCGTATGTCTAATCCGCTGTATCGAGAGGATAACATCGTGTTCAAAGGATCAAATTAGAACATATTTTATTGACCGGGACTTTAATTTCATTATGAATATGAAGATCGGGTGTGAAACCGTTTGAGATCGTTACCAATTGGTATAACGTCATGCTGTTCGATGCATACCTTACCTTCCGGGAACATAAGGCGCAGCATCGGGGGGATAATATCCTGCTCAGAGAAACAATTAAGTATACATTTTAGAGACGGGCACTTTATATTCATATACGGATGAGCAGATCGTGAGTCAAACCGTTCGAGAACGATCCCACCTTCTTTGAGGGTCGAACGGCTAAGTCAATTGCTTCACGTTTCCATCAATTCCGTTGGACCAACGGAATACCAACGGTATTCCGAACGCCATTCTGCTGTACACTTTGGGGAATGGACGCCTTAATTTGCAGTTTGAATATGAAAGTAGACCGTGAAACCGTTTGAGAATGTTAGCAAGTGGTATAGAGTCATACTTTTTACCGAATGCCTTATCATCCAAGAAGATAACCCGGCGAATCGTGAGAATATGCTCGTGTTGACAGAAGAAAATGCGTATTCATTTCAGTGACTGGCACCTGAACATCATGTCTCTGTTAGATGATACCATGTCAAACAGTTCGTGATCGTTACCACCTACTTTGAGAGTCGAGGGCCTAAGTCAATAGCTTCACCTATCCTTTGATTCTGAGAGTCAAACCATCTATTCCGGGAGCAAATACGTAGAACAGTATTGGCAATAGACTCCTCAACTCGAGGTATGAATAATAATGCTGAGAGTCGAACCGTGGAAGAATGTTTCGTACAGTCATAGAGTAAAGCTCTTCAACGATGACATTAACTTCCGAAAGCTTATCGCATTATACCTAGAGTATAACTTCATGTTGCGAGGAAGAAATATGTAAACATCTTATTTACGGGCACCTATATCTCATGTTTGAGTTCGGAGATCCAGCGTCAAACGGTTTGAGATTGTTACCGCCTCTGTGAGAGACGAACGGATATGTCAATATCTTCATCTATCCTGTGATTCGGGGTTTCAAACCAGGTATCCCGGGAGTAAATCCGCTGGACGTTATTGGCAATAGATACCTTAATTTACGGTCCAAATATTGAAGAAGGGCGTCGAACCGTTATAGAACTTTGCCAACAGGTACAAAGTCAAACATATTGCCGAAGGTGTTAACTTCCGCGAACCTCACAAGTCAAGTCGTCGGTGATCAGTAGCAATTGGCATAAAGTCATTGCTTTAAACCCATTCCATACATTCCTAGAACGCAAGTCGCCGTAGCGATGATCATCCTTCGCGTTCACAGGATCGAATTAGCTGACATTTTAGCAGGACCAAACTTTATTTTCATATATGAATTAGAAGACCGTGTGTCAAACCGTTCGAGAACGATACCACATTTTGAGTGTCGAACTGCTATGCCTATAGCTTCACATGTCTTATGACTCCGAGTGTCAGACCAGGTACTCCGGGAGTAAACACGCTGAGCACTATTGGAAATAGACACCTTAATTCACGGTTTGAATATTAACGTACAGTATCAAAGCTTTGTAGTGCGATACTAATTGGTACGCAGGCAAACGTTTTACCGAAGCCCATACCTTCTGCGAAATTCACCGGCTTCATAGAGAGTATAAGTTCGTGTTCAGGGGAAGAAGGTAGTATTCATTTCAGTGACGGGCACCGTAATTTCTTGTATGAATTAGAAGATCGAGGGTCAAACCCCTCGAGAACATTGCCTTTCTCTGTAAGACACGAACGACCAAGTCCATAGTTTTACTTACCCTGCGATTCCGAGAGAAAATTCAGGTATTTCTGGAGCAAATTCTCTGATCATTAATAGCACTAGACACCTTAATTCACGGTATGAATATTGAAGTAGAGCGTTAAGCTGTGTTAGAACGTTACATACTCCACAGAGGCAAACCTTTCACCGAGAGCCTATCGCTCCGAGAAGCTACCCGCCGTATAGGGCGTATAACTTCGTGTTTATAGAAACAAATTATTATACATTTTAGTGAGGGGCCCCTTAATTTCAATCATGAAATAGAAGATCGTCTATGCAGCCGTTTCAGAACACTATCACCTTCGTAGGGAATCGAGCATCTAAGAAAATAACTTGACCCATTTTTTGATTCCGAAATTCAATCCTGGTATTCCGAGAGAAGATCCACTGAACAGTATTGACAACAGACACCATAATTCATGGGATCAATATTAACGTACTTAGGAAGACCATTATAGATCATATCCTATTTCTATTGAGTCAAACTTGTACCGAATGCCTTACGTTCGGAGAATCTAACCAGCTGTATCGAGCGTATAACATCCTGTGCAGAGGAACAAGTTAGTATACATATTAATGACGGGCACCATAACTTCATGTATGGGTTAGTGGATTGAGGGTCATACCGTTACGGAACGTTACCACCATCCTTGAGGATCCGACGGCAAAGTCAATAGCTTCACCTATCCTGTGTTTCGGAAAGTCAAACCAGATATTCCGGTAGTAAATCCGCTGAACAGTATTGCCAATAGCCACCACAATTCACGGTTTGAATACTAAACGCGGGCTGTCAAGCCGTTGTAGAGCATTACCTATAGTTGTAGAGTCAAACTTCTTGCAGAACACCCGACCCTCCGAAAAACTAACTAGCTGTGTCGGGAGTATATCACCGTATTCGAAGGTACGAACAAGCATATATTTTTGTGACGCGCACCAGAATTTCATGCATGAATAGGAATATCGACTGTCAAACCGTTCGAGAACGATACCACATTCTGTGAGAGTCGAGCATCTAAGACAATAACATCACCCATCCTGTGATTTCGAGAGTCAAACCAGGTATTCCGGGAGTAAATCTGCTGAACAGTAATGGAAATAGTATTATCAATCTTCAGAGTGAAGCCGCTGTAGAATGTTACCTATTGGTAGAGAGTCTAACCTTTCCCCGATGGCCGTACCTTCCGAGAAGCTAACCCGCTGTTTCGAGAGTATAGCATCGCGTTCAGAGAGACAAATTGTTATACATCTTAGTGTCTTGCACCATAACTTGATGTATGAGTTAGTGGATTGAGGGTCATACCGTTCGGGAACGTTATCACCTTCTTTGAGATTCGCGCAGAGAAGTCAATAGCGTCACATATCCTGTCATACCGAGGGTGTATCCAGGTATTCCTGTGGTAAATTATATGCACATTATTGGCAATAGTCACCCTAATTCACAGTATAAACATTACAGAGTAGAACCAAGGCGTTGTACAAAGTTACATATTGATACATAGTCAAGCCTTTTATAGAAAGTCTTACCCTCCAAGATGCTAAGCAGCCGCGTCGAGACCATAACATCGTGTTGCGAGGAAGATATTACTATACATTATTTAGACGGGCACGATAATTTAGTGTAGGAATTAGAAGATCGGGGGTCAAGCCTTTCGAGAATCATACAACCTTCCATGAGATGTGAACGGCTAAGTCAATAGCATCAATAATCCGGAGATTCCGAGAGTCAAACCAGTTATTACTACAGTAAATCCGCGTTACAGTGTGGCACTACACACCCCATTTGACGTTATGAATATTAAAGATCGGAGTCAAACCGTCGTACATCATTACTAATTGTTATTGAGTAGAACCATTTTCCGAAATCCTAACATTCCGAGAAACAATCGCACTATATCGAGAGTATATGTTCCAGTTCAGTGAAACACATTAGTATACATTTTAGTGACGGTCACCTCAATTTCATGAATGAAATGTATATTGATGGAGAAATCGTTCCGACTATGTCAGTAGCCTCACCAATCCTGCGATTCCCAGAGGCAGACCAGGTAGTCCAGGTGTAAGTGCGCTGATCAGGTTTGTCCAAGTACATATTATTTCACGATTTGAATATTAAGATAGAGCGTCATACCGTTTGAGATCGTTTCCAATTGCTATAAAGTCAAACGTTTCACCGAACATCTTAAACACCGAAAACTAACCTGCTGTATCTACAGTATAACATCGTGTTTCATGGGACGAATTAGTATATGTTTCAGCGACGATCGCATGAATTTCGTGTATGAATTAGAGAATCCATTGTCAAACCTTTCGGGCACGTTACCACCTTTTGTGAGGGACGAACGGCTATGTCAACAGTTACACCCATCCTGTGATTCCTAGGGCCCAGCCAGGTATTCCGGAAGTATACATCCTGAACAGCATAAGCAAAGTACACCTTAAGAAATGGTATAAACAGGAGAGTTGAGAGTCAAACCGTGGAAGAATGGGAACAATTCATATAATGTCATTCTTTTTACAGATTGCCTCACCCGCAGAAAGCCTAATCCGCAGTATCGGGAGTATAAAATCGTGTTCAGAGGATCAAATTAATTTATATTTTAGTGACGGCACCGTAATTTCATGTATGAATTAGAAGGTCGAGGATTACGCAGTTCGACAACGTCACCACCTTCGTTGAAGGTCGTACAGCTAAGGTAATACCTTCACCTATCCTGTGATTCCGCGATTCGATCCAGTCATTACGAGAGAAAATCCGCTGAAATATATAGGCAATTGACACGATAATTCTCTGTTTGAAGATTAAAGTAGATGGTCATCCTGTCGGAGATAATTACAAATTGATATAGAGACACACCTGTAACCGAAGGCCTTACCTTCCAAGAACCAAATCGCTGTACCGAGAGTACAACCTCTTGTTCAGAGAAGCAAGTTAGTGGCCCTTTCTGTAACAGGCACCTTAATTTCATGTATGAATAACAAGATCGAGAGATAATCCCTGTGTCGAAGGTTTTCACCTTTCTTGAGAGTCGCACACCTATGCCAATAGCTTCATCTATCTTGAGATACCGAGAGTCAAATCAGTTAATCCGTGTGTAAATCCGATGAATAGTATTGGCAACAGGCACCTCAATTGTCGGTTTGAATATTAAAGCAGGTCTACATACAGAATGCCTTACCCTCCGAAAAACTAACCCGCTGCATCGAGAGTATAAGGCCAGGTTCAGAGGTAGAAACTGGTATACATTTTAGTGACGAGCACGTTAATTTCATGCTGGAATTAGAAGATCGAGCGATAAACCGCTCGAGATCGTTGCCACATTCAGTTAGAGACGAACGGCTATGAGAATAGCTTCACCTATCCAGAAATTCCGAGAGATAAGTCAAGTATTCTGGGAGTAAATTCGTTGAAAATTATTGGGAATAGAC
This sequence comes from Euglossa dilemma, assembly GCA_002201625.1. Lineage (NCBI taxonomy): Eukaryota > Metazoa > Arthropoda > Insecta > Hymenoptera > Apidae > Euglossa > Euglossa dilemma. The sequence goes on from NIJG01004415.1 coordinate 7,147, forward strand.
AGCTAACTTGACGGAAGGAATATTAACATAGAGCGTCAAACCGTTTGAGAACGTTACCTATTGCTGTATATTCAAACTTTTAACTGAAAGCCTTACCTTTCAAGAAGTTAGCCCGCTGAATCGGGAGTATAACTCCGTGTTCGGAGAAGAAAATTCGTATGGATTTTCGTGTCGGGCACCGTAACTTCATGAATGAATTATAAGGATTGTGTGTAAAACTCTGCGAGAACGTTACCACCTTTTTTGTGTATCGAACGTCTCAGTCAATAGTTACACCTATCATGAGATTCAAAATGTCAAACAAGGTATTCCGGGCGTAAAGCCGCTGAACAGTATTGGTATTAGACACGATATATTACGGCTTGAATATTAAAGCCAAGCGACAAACCATTTGAGAACGTTATCAATTTGTAGCGATGACAAACTTTTATCGAAAGATTACCTCCGGTGAATCAAACCCGCTGTATCGACAGTATAAGACCGTGTTCAGTGGGGCGAATTAGTATACGTCGTAGCGACGAGCACAGTAATTTCATGTATTAACTTGAAAGTCGTGGGTCCAACCGTTGTCGAATGTTACATATTGGTATACTGTCAATCCTATTACCGATGGCCCTATCGTCGGAGAACATATCCCATTCTATCGAGAATATATCTTTGTGTCCAGAGAAGCAAATTAGTGAACATATTAGTGACGTGCAGCTTAATTCAGGGTATGAATTACAATGTCGAGGGACAAACTGTTCGAGACCGTTATCACTCTCCTTGATAGTCGCACATCCTTGACATTAGATTCACCTATCCTGTGATTCCGAGGGTCAAACCAGGTATTCCGGAAGTGAATTTGGTGAACAGTATTGAATACGGACACCTTGGTTCGCGGTTTATGTATTAAAGTAGAGAGACAAACCGCCTTGTAAACATTACCAATTGTTATGAAGTCAAACGTTTTACCGTAAGCCGTACTTTCTGCGAACTTCTCCAGCTTCATCAAGAACATAACTACGTGTACAGAGGATCAAATTAGGAAGCGTTTTAGTATCGGGAACCTTGATCTCACTACGAATAGGATGATCATTGGTCAAAACGTTCGAAATAGTTATCGCCATCTTCGAGATTCAAAGGGCTAAGTCAATACTTTCATATATCGTGTGATTCAGAAAGTTAAACGTGATATTCCAGGAGCAAATGCACCAAACAGTATTGTCAATAGACACCTCAATTCAAGGTTTGAATAATGAAGCAGACCGTCATACCGTTGTAGAACGTTACCTGACGCCATAGAGTCAAACTCTATCCCGAAACGTTAAGGTGCCCGTTACTAAAATGTCTAGTCATTTGTATCTCTTTACACGAACTTATACCCTCGATACAGCTGATTATGTTCCCTGAACCTATGGTTTCAGGTAAATAGAATAAGCTTGTGCCAAATGGTAGCGTCCTCAAAGGGTATTTGGTTCTAGTTTAATAATCATACCTTAAAATAAGGTGTCTATTGTTAATACCGTTCAGCGGATTTACACCTGGAATACACGGTTTGACTCTCGGCATCACAGGATAGGTGGTGCCATTGACTTATACGTTCGACTCTCAAAGAGTATGGTACGGTCTCGAACGGTCTGATCATCGAACGTCGAATTCATTCCTGGAATTAAGGTGCCCGCCGCTAGAATTAATGGTAATTTGCCCCACTGAAAACGGTGATTTACTCTTGATACAGCAGGTTAGATTCACGGTAGGTAAGGATTTCTGTAAAAGTTTTGACTCGCTACATATTGGTAACGTTCTCAACTATTTTGGCGCTCTACGTTAATATGCAGAGTGTGAATTATGGTGTCTATTCCCAATAATGATCAGCGAATTGACTCTCGGAATATCCGGCTTGACTATCGGAATAACAGGAGAGGTGAAGCAACTGAAAAGATCGTTCGTCTCGCAAAGAATGTGGGACCGTTCTAGAAATGTTTGACCTCCGATCGTTCAATTCATACACGAAAATAAGTAGTTTGTCCGCTGAAATGTATACTACTTTGAATCTCTCAGCAGGAAGCTGTACTCTCCGATACAGTAGGTTTTGCTCTCAGAGGATATGGTCTTCGGTAAGAAGAGCAACGCTATACCAATTGGTACTGATCTCCGACAGTTTGAGTTTCTACTTAAATGTTCATACCGTGGATTATGGCGTCTGTTGCCAATACTGTTCAGCGGATTTACTCCCGGAATACCAGGTTTGAGTCTCAGCATCGCAGGATAGGTGAAGCTATTGACATAGCGGTTCGTCTCTCACAGACGGTAGCAACGTTCTCAACCGGTTTGACCCTCGATCTTCTAATATATGCATGAACATAAGATGCTCGACACTCAAATGAAGACTAAGTCCCTTCCCTGATCTCGATGTTATACTCTCAATGAAGCCGGTGAAATTCTCGGAAGTTAACGCCATCGGTAAGCGTTCGATTTTATAGCAATTGGTAACGTTCTAAAACGTTTCGACGCTCTACATTGGTATTCAAACCTTGATTATATGTGTCTATGACCAGTACTGATCAGCGGGTGTACACCAGGAATACCTGGATTGACTATCGGAATCACAGGACAGGTGAAGCTATTGACTTTGCCGTTCGCCTCTCACAGAATGTGGCGACGTTCTCGAGCGGATTGGCCCATGTCAATCTAGTTCATACACGAAGTTAAAGTGCACGTCGCCTAAAATGAAGACTAATTTCTTTTTCTGAACACGAAGTTATACTCTCGATTAAGCCGGTCAGGTTCGCGGATGGTAACGCTTTCGGTAAAACATTTGACATTATACCAATTGTTATCGTTCTCAAACGACTTGACGCTCTACTTTAATATTCAATATGCGAATAAAGGTGTCTATTGCCAATACCATTCAGCGGATTTACCACCGGCTACCAGATTTGACTCTCGTAACCACTGGATATGGGAACCTTCTGACTTAGCCGTTCGAATCTCAAAGAAGTTGGCAACTGTCTCCAACGGTTTGACGCTCGATCTTCTAATTCATACATGATGCTAAGGTGCCCATCAAATAAATGTTTACTAATTTGCTTCTCTGAACACTAGGATATACTTTCGATGGGGCGGGTTATCTTCTCCGAAGGTTGGGCTATCGGTATGGCTTTTGACATTATACAAATAGGTAAGGTTCGACAAGAGATAGAATCTGTACTTTAATATTCAAACTGTGACTTAAGGTGTCTGCCCCAAGTAAATTTCAGAGCATTTACTCCCGGAATACCTGGTTTGACTCTCGGATATATACACATTAGGTGAAATTATTGACTTAGGCGTTCGTCTCTCACAGAAGGTGGCAACGATTTCGAGCGGATTGACCCTCGATCTTCTAACTCGTACATGAAATTGACGTGCCTGTCACTGAAACGAAAACTAATTTCTAGCCCTGGGCACATAGTTACACTCCCGAAACAGCGGGTTAATTTTACGGGAGGGGGGGGGCGTAAGGACTTCAGTAAAATGTTTGACTTTATAGCAGTTGCGAACGATCCGATATGGTTTGATGTTGTCTTTTAATATTCAAACTGTGAATTAAGGTGTCTATTGCCAATTCTGTTCCGGACAATTTCACACGGAATACCTGGTTTAACACTCGCAATCGCACGATAGGTGGAGCTACTTCCATATCCATTCGTCTCTCACAGAAACTGTCAACGTTCTGGAAAGGTTTGACACTCGATCTTCTAATTCATATATGAACTTAAGCTGATGTCACGAAATTGAATAATAATGTGTTTCCTCAAAACACGTAGCTATACTCTCTAAACGGTGGGTTAGCTTCCCCAATGGTAAGGACATCGGTAATGTGTTTGAATTTGTACCAATTGGCAATTCTCTCAAACGGTTTGACGCTGTACTTTAATACTCAGACCCTGAATTAAGGTGTCCGTTGCAAATAATTTTCAGCTAATTTACTGCAGGAATACATGGTTTGACTTTCGGAATCACAGGATATGTGAGGCGATTGGTTCAGGTGCACGACGCACAAGGAAGGCGGTTATATTCTCGATCGCTTTAACTCCCGATGCTGATATTTACACACACATGTGGTGTCCGTCCGTCAAAGTGTGTCCTAATTTGTTTCCGCGAACTTTTTCAAGACAGTCGCTACGGCGGGAAAGGTTCTCGGAGGGTAAGGTATCCGGTAAAATATTTGAACCTATACCAGTAGGTAACGTTCTATGATGTTTCCAATCTCTATATCACTATTTATACCGTAAATTAAGGTGTTTATTACCAATACTGTACTGCGTATTTACACGCAGAATACCCTGGTGTCACTCTCGGAATTAATGTATAGGTGAAGTTATTGACCTAGCCGTTCGACTCGCATAGGTGGTGGTAACGATCTCGAACAGTTTGTCCATCTGTCCTTTAACACCAAAATTAGAATAAGGTGCCCGTCATAAAACGTATACTAACTTGCTTCTTTCTACACGAAGCTATATTTTCGATCTAGCCGGTTTACTTCACGGAAGGTAAGGCCTTCTGTAAAATGTTTGACTCTATACCAGTAGGTACAGTTTTAACCGTCACACAACGGTATTATTCTGTACTGTACTATTCATACTGTGAATTACGGTGTCTATTGCCAGTACTATAAAGCGGATATACTCTCGGAATTCCTGGTCTGACCCTAGGAATAAGAAGGTGTGTAAAGCTACTGACCTAGCAGTGCGATTCTCAAAAAAGATACTAACGTTCTCGAACAGCTTTACCCACGATTTTGCTGTTCACACGTGGAACTGAGTTGTCCGTCTGCTGAAATGTCTACTCATTTGTTTCCGTGAAAACAAATATAGACACACTCTGCAGCGAGATATGTTCTCGGAAGGTAAGGTATTGGTTAAGAAGAATTACTTCATTTTAATTGATAATGTTGTCCGGCGTTTTGACTCCATGAATGAATTACCAGTATTATGATTAGTGTCAAACCATTCGGAAACGTTACCACGTTCCTTAAAATCGAACGGATATGACAGTAGTTTCACCTACCATTGACTCCGCTAGTCAAGCCTGATATGCCTGGAGTAGATCCACTGTACAATATTGGCTTTGTGCACCCTATTTTACGGTTAAGGTATTAAAGTACATATTCAAACCTTTGTAGAACGTTACCTATTGGTATGCAGCAACACGTTTTGCCGTAGGCCCTTCTTTCTGCGATCGTAACTCGCTGTATCAAGAGTGTTCAGAGATACGAGTAAGTACAAATTTTAGTGTGGTGCACCTTACTTTCATGTAATAACAAAATGATCGAGTGACATACCGTTGGCGCAAGTCACCTCCTTCCTTGTGTGTCGCTCAGAGGTGAGTCAATAGCTTCACGAATCCTGCAATTCTGAGAGTCACACAAGGTATTCCGGTATAATAGCCGCTGAACAGTTTTGCAATAGACACCATAATTCATAGTATGAATATTAAAGTAGATAGTCAAGCCGTGGGAGAACAATACCAATTTGAATAATGCAATTCTTTTTACCAAATACCTTACATTCCGATAACCCAACCCGCTGCAACCATTGTGTTCCTTAGTTTTCACATGATCAAACTAATATACATTTTAGCAGGTGGACAAATTATATTTGTGCTTATATAGGAATATCGAGGGCAAACCGTACGAGAACGTTAACACCTTTCTTGAGAGTCTACACCTTCGTCAATAGCTTCACCTATCCTGTGATTTCGAAAGTCAAACCAGGTATTCCGGGAGTTGTTGCTCTGTACAGTATTGGCAATAGAGACTTTAATTCAAAGTATGAATATCAGATGACAGAGACAATCTGTTGTAGAAAGATACGTATTTGTACAGTGTGAAACTTCTCTCAGAAGCACTTACCTTCAGAGAAGCTAACACTCTGTATCGAGAGTCTAGCAGGGTGTTCAAAGGAACAAATGACTTTACATTTTCGTGATGGGCGCCTTAATTTCGTGTATGAATAAGATGATCTAGTGTGAAACTGTTCGGCAACGTTACCACATTCTTTGAGAGTAGAGCGGCTATGTTAACAGATTGATCAATCCTGAGAATCAGAGGGTTAAAACAGATGTTCCGGGTGAAAATCCGCTGTATTGTAATGCCAATGAACGCCTTAAATCACGGTTTCAATATTAAAATAGAGCGCCGCACCGTTTGAGAACATTACTTACTGGTAGAGATTTTTTCATTTTACCGAATACATTACCTTCATGGAACATATCTCGCTGTAGCTTCGTGCCCATGGAAACAAATTAGTAGACATTTTAGCAGACGACACCTTATTTTCATGAATGAATAGAATAGTAGCCAGCCTATCCGTTCCAGAACGATACCACATTGCTTGAGAGTCGAACGGATAGGTCAATAGCTACACCCATCCTGTGATTCTGAGAGGATAGCCAGATATTCCGCGAGTAAATCCTGTAATTGGTAACTCACAGTTTGTATATTACAGTAGTGCGTCAATCCGCTTGAGGATGCTACCAATTCGTATAAAGTCAAACGAATTAATGAAGACCCTTCCCTCCGAGAACCTAATTCGCTGCATCGAGAGTATAACTTCGTGTTCAGAGTTACAATCGTGTATACATTGTAGTAACGGGCACGGTAATTTCATGTATGCACGAGAAAATCTAGAGGCAAACCTTTCCTGAACGTTATCACTTTGTTTGTTAAGACGCACATCTATCACAATATCCTCACCTATACTGTGGTTCCGAAAGTCATAATAGGTATATCAGGAGCATACCCGCTGAAGAGTATACGCAAACGACACCTTAATTCACGGTATGAATATTAATGTACAGAGCCGACCCCTTGTAGAACGATACCAATTGACTTAGAGTCAATCTTTTCAACAAAGGCCTCACCCGCCTTGAAACCCACTCATTGCAACGAAAGTGTAACTTCGCGTTGAGAGAAACAAATTATTATACATCCTAGCGTTGCACATAATTTTCATAATTTTATGTATTGTTTAGAATATCGAGTGTCATACCTTTCGCGTACATATCCACCTTCCGTGAGGGTCGAACGGCGATGTGAATAACTTCAGCTATCCTGTGGCTCTCAGTGGTAAACCAGGTATTCCGGAAGTAAGTCCAGCTAACAGTATTGGCAATAGGCACCTTTATTCACGAATTGAATATTCAAGGAGTTCGTCAAGCCGTTGCAGAACATTACCAATTCGTGTAGGGTTAATCTTATTACCGAATGCCTTACCCTCCGAAAAATATATCAGCTCTATCGGGAGCATAACACCATGATCAGTAACAAGTATACATTTTCGTGACGAGCACCTTAATTTCATGCATGAATTAAAAGATCGAAGGTCATACCGCTTTACATCGTTGCGACCTTTTCTGAGACAAGAACGGCTAAGTCAGTACCATCACCTGCCCTGTGGTAAAGAGAGTCCAAACAAACATTCCGGTCGTAATTCCTCTCTCCACTTCTAGGAAGGTGTTGCCCTTCTGTAACGGTCTGTCCTTCGATATTCTAATTCATACACGAAGCTAAGGTGCCCGCCACAGAAATGAATACTAATTTATTTTTCTGTTCACGAAGTAATATTCTCGATACAGC
>NIJG01004416.1:0-11137 GCA_002201625.1 Euglossa dilemma
TATTGAACAGGAAAACCACTCGTGCGTGTGAAATAAAATAAATCTACAGAATAGAACCCATAGTCCTACTATTATTTTATCGAAAATTCTCACGCGTAGATCACTGGTTCCTGATCTTTTTCTTTCCTATTATTATTCTATTGTGATTTCTCACGCGTAGATCACTGGTTCCTGATCCTTTTCTTTCCTATTATTATTCTATTGTGATTTCTCACGCGTAGATCACTGTTTCCTGATCTTTTTCTTTCCTACTATTATTCTATTGTGATTTCTCACGCGTAGATCACTGGTTCGTCGGCCAATAAATAATAAAAATAATTTCCTATTCCGGAAATTATTATGATTCGACGCGAATCACTCGCGAATATCGAACATGATCAATACAAATCCCAATTTCGCTTCGATTGGTTCGTCGGAAAATAAATAATAAAAATAATTTCTCGGAAATTATTACAATTCGAGGCGAATCACTCGCGAATATTCAACAGGGAAACCATTCGTGTCTGTGGAACAAAATAAATCTAAAGAACAAAACCCATAGTCCTACTATTATTTAATGGAAATTTCTCATGCGTAGATCAAACGTAGATCACTTCGTGGTCCTTTACTTTCCTACTATTATTCTATTGTGATTTCTAATGCGTAGATCACTGGTTCGTCGGATCTATTTCGGAAATTATTACAATTCGACGTGAAACGTTCGCGAATATTGAACAGACTTAACATAAATCCCGATTTCGCTTTGAATGGTTCGTCAGAAAATAAATAACAAAAATAATTTCCTATCTCAGAAATAATTACGATTCGATGCGAATCACTCGCGAATATTGAACAGGGAAACCACTCGTGTCTGTGGAACAAAATAAATCTAAAGAACAAAACCCATAGTCCTACTATTATTTTATAGAAAATTCTCACGCGTAGATCACACGTAGATCACTTCGTGGTCCTTTACTTTCCTACTATTATTCTATTGTGATTTCTAATGCGTAGATCACTGGTTCGCCGGCTAATAAATAATAAAAATAATTTCCTATTTCGGAAATTATTACGTTTCGACGCGAATCACTCTCGAATATTGAACAGGAAAACCACTCGTATGTGTGGAATAAAATAAATCTAGAGAATAAAACCCATAGCCCAACTATTATTTTATGGAAAATTCTCACGGGTATATCACTGGTTCATTAGGTTTTCTACTTTCCTACTATTATTCTATTGCGATTTCTCACGCGTAGATCATTGGTTCGTCGGAAAATAAATAATAAAAATATGTCCTATTTTGGAAATTGTTACGATTCGACGCGAATCAGTCAGGAATATCGAACAGGGTCAACGCAAATTCCGATTTCGCTTCGACGAAACAAGATTCTCGGGTTTCCTGGAACATTGGCGACCACTGGTCGTCGAGGATGGTATATCGGAAGCGGAGGGAACGAAGGAAGAGGACAAGCACGCTTCTAAAGGGCAGCCCGGGTGTGTAAATCATGCTCGTGTCGCCAAAAAGGGAGAAAGGAAGAATCGGACAAAGCACAGCAATTCACCCCCGTCAGCACGTATGATAGCCTAATGTCCAGGCCAAAGGACAAACGACGTTTAAAGCCTGTAAATCAACCAGGTGAACGTGGACGAGCTTTAATTCACCAGTTACTAGACAGCAATTAAAAAGGCCCATTGACGAAACGAGACGTGTTGAAGTACTCGCGCGATTTAAGGGACAACCGCTCCTTCGATGCGCCCAAAATAACGGGAAATATGATTTATCACCGAATGACGTCCATCAATTACACTCTTCGCTCCTTTCAACTCTTGGTTATCCGATTTTCACAGTTTTGTAAACTGCTGAACCAACGAAACATAAATATCGAAAGTTTTTAAGGTAAAGGATCTATATATCTCTTTTGTTTCAATTTCTTAAGGATCTTAGTTTTGAGAATAATTAATTCATCAATTACATTAATAATTAAATTATCAATTACACTCTTCGCTCCTTTCAACTCTTGGTTATCCGATTTTCTCAGCTTTGTAAATTGTTAAACTAACGAAATATAAATATCGAAAGTTTTTAAGGTAAAGGATCCATATACCTCTTTTGTTTCAGTTTCATAAGCATCTCAGTTTTGAGAATAATTAATTCATCAATTTCATTAATAATTAAATTATCAATTACACTCTTCGCTCCTTTCAACTCTTGGTTATCCGATTTTCTCAGTTTTGTAAACTGTTAAACTAACGAAATATAAATATCGAAAGTTTTTAAGGTAAAGGATCCATATATCTCTTTTGTTTCAATTTCATAAGCATCTCGGTTTTGAGAATAATTAATTCATCAATTACATTAATAATTAATATATCAATTCAACTCTTGGTTATCCGATTTTCACAGTTTTGTAAACTGCTGAACCAACGAAATATAAATATCGAAAGTTTTTAAGGTAAAGGATCTATATATCTCTTTTGTTTCAATTTCTTAAGCATCTCAGTTTTGAGAATAATTATTTAACGGAAGAATACGAAATTTGATGAGAATATATACTTATTTTCTTTCAATTTCTTATGAATCTCAGTTTTGAGAATAATAATATAACGAAAGAATTCGAAGTTTGATGAAAATGTATACCTATTTTCTTTCAGTTTCTTAAGTATCTCAGTTTTGAGAATAATTAATTCATGAATTACATTAATAATTCATCATTAATTATATCAATTACACTCTCTGCTCTTTTCATCTCTCGGTTATTCGATTTTCTCAGTTTTGTAAACTGCTGAACCAACGAATGTAAATATTGAAAGTTTTTAAGGTAAAGGATCCATATATCTCTTTTGTTTCAATTTCTTAAGCATTTCAGTTTTGACAATGATTAATCCATCAATTACGTTAATTATACATCATTAATTATATCAATTACACTCTCCGCTCCTTTCATCTCTCAGTTATTCGATTTTGTTAATTTTCCGAGCTGTTAAATTAATAATAATAATAAATATCGAATGTTGTTTAAGGTTAAGGATCTATATACTTCTTTTATTTCAGTTTCATAAGTATCTCAGTTTTGAGAATAATTATTTAACGAAAGAATTCTAATTTGATGAGAATATATACCTACTTTCTTTCAATTTCTTAAATATCTCAGTTTTGAGAATAATTATTTAACGAAAGAATTCTAATTTGATGAGAATATATATCTATTTTCTTTCAATTTTATAAGCATCTCAGTTTTAATAATAATTATCTAACGAAAGAATTCGAAATTTGATGAGAATATATACCTATTTTCTGTCAATTTCTTAAGCATCTCATTTTTGAGAATAATTATCCAACCAAAAAATTCGAAGTTCAATAAGAGTAATTAACGCTTCCCGTATGTATCCTGTCAAAACACTGTCACTTATCACCAAATCTCTGGGTAAAATGTCGCAAGACCCAAAAAGAAGAGAACAAAGGTGAGAAAAAGGCGCGAAAGGGTAAAAAAAGGGAGTTAGCACGCGATGAAGAATTATTTCCGCAATTTCGCGACATTGTAAACTCGCTTATCTCTCGCTAGCCGTAATTCACGTGGAGAAAGAGCGACAGGAGAGGAGAGAGACACCGATGGTAGCCACGAAGCGAGCAAAATGGCATGCAGTTGCAAGCGTGCTGCCCAATAATGTGTACCGTTTCTGTGCGGTTAAGTGCCACGACAAAGTAAATTATGTTTCGCGAAGGAGGAAAGGCATGGGCGAGCAGGCCGATGAAACAAAGGGACTCCTGTTCCTCTAATTGCACGCCCGGAGTAATTGATAGCGTGGACTCCAGCTGGCCGATTAGGCAAATATGGCCGACCAGCGTGTCCAAACGTTCGATTAAGTCCCACGATCAGTCGTCAGTCGCTCGTCTTATTGGAAAACCTCTTTCACGACATGCAGTCTTTGATTTTGATCAATTGGCGAGCTGTAAAATTGTCCTGGAACGTGATGAATCGAACAATTCATTGAATAAGGAATAATTCGTTTGGAAAATCGATGATTGACATTTCTATGAAACGAAAGGTAAATGGTGAACTTTTTGTACACCATACTATATTTCAATTTTGTCACGAGCAGTTCCCAACGCTTTTATTTGAAATTTTCTTCGTTTAAAAAATAGAGGAATTTAAATATATAAAGGAAGTGACGAATTCTATTAAATGTCAGTTTTATTTACACTATCGTTGTATTTTGTAATTTTTTTTTTTGTAAGTAAGGAGCAAACGTTCGATTAAGTCCCACGATCAGTCGTCAGTCGCTCGTCTTATTGGAAAACCTCTTTCACGACATGCAGTCTTTGATTTTGATCAATTAGCGAGCTGTAAAATTGTCCTGGAACGTGATGAATCGAACAATTCATTGAATAAGGAATAATTCGTTTGGAAAATCGATGATTGACATTTCTATGAAACGAAAGGTAAATGGTGAACTTTTTGTACACCATACTATATTTCAATTTTGTCACGAGCAGTTCCCAACGCTTTTATTTGAAATTTTCTTCGTTTAAAAAATAGAGGAATTTAAATATATAAAGGAAGTGACGAATTCTATTAAATGTCAGTTTTATTTACACTATCGTTGTATTTTGTAATTTTTTTTTTTGTAAGTAAGGAGCAAACGTTCGATTAAGTCCCACGATCAGTCGTCAGTCGCTCGTCTTATTGGAAAACCTCTTTCACGACATGCAGTCTTTGATTTTGATCAATTAGCGAGCTGTAAAATTGTCCTGGAACGTGATTAATCGAACAATTCTTTGAATAAGGAATAATTCGTTTGGCAAATCGATTTCTATGAAACGAAAGGTAAATTGTTCACTTTTTGTACTCCGAATTATATTTTAATTTTGAACGCTTTAATTTGAAATTTTCTTCGATTAAAAAATAGAGGAATTTAAATACATAAAGGACGAGACGAATTTTGTTAAATGTCAGTTTTGGTTACACTATCGTTGTATTTTGTAATTTTTTTTTTTTTGTAAGTTAGGAGTTTTTGAAAAAGTGATAACAATGTAAAGTGTTATTCCTTAGGTACAGAAAAATAGTTATTCGAAGAATTTCTGCCACAAAGTACGACGATATTTTTAAAATAATAAATCATATAGCAATTACAATATTTTACTACGAAATTTTACGCATCGTTGGGTAATTTTTAATTCGACACGTTAGAATTTGATTAGATAGTGACTGAGGGGGGAAAAAAATAGCAATTCGAAGGCTTTTTGACATAAGCTTCGATATTTTAAAAATAATAAATCGTATAGAAATTAAGACATGGAATTCTTTTTCTACGAAATTTCACGCATCACTGGATAATTTTTAATTCGACACATTAGAATATAATTAAATAACAACTGAGGGTCAAAAAAAAAAAGAATAGCAATCCGAAAGCATTTATTTTAAAAATAATAAATCGTATAGAAATTATTTTACTACGAAATTTCACTCGTCGTTGGGTAATTTTCAATTCAATACATTAGAATTTGATTAAATAGCAACTGACGGTAAAAGAAAAAAATAGCAATTCGAAGGCTTTTATTTAAAAAATAATAAATCATATAGAAATTATTTTACTACGAAATTCCACTCGTCGTTGGGTAATTTTCAATTCAATACATTAGAATTTGATTAAATAGCAACTGAAAGTAAAAGAAAAAAATAGCAATTCGAAGGTTTTTATTTTAAAAACAATAAATCATATAGAAATTATTTTACTACAAAATTCCCCTAGTCGTTGGATAATTTCCAATTCGATGCATTAGAATCTAATTAAATATCAACTGAGGATCAAAAAGGAAAAGTAGCAATTCGAAGGTTTTTATTTAAAAAAATAATAAATCATATAGAAATTATTTTACTACGAAATTCCACTCATCGTTGGATAATTTTCAATTAGGCACACTAAAATCTAAATAGCAACTGAAGGTCGCCTCTCGAGTGCAAAGGATCGATCATCGACGGACATAAAATTGAAAAAAAATTCTAAATCTGTCGATTACTTTGATCCTTAACCGTACCAAATTTCCGCAGCTATTCTCATCGATGAGAACATAGAATCTCGGTAGATTTCTCGGTGGTCCTGACGTTAGCACGGTAAATCTAGGGATTAAGCCAGGGATGTACTATGTAGCGGAAACGCAGCTCGCAAAGAGTAGAAAAGGTAAATCAATTGCTCGAGCATATCGGGAGGTTTAGACGGTGAACGACGCCAGACAGATCTCGGATCTGGTTCTCGGACCCTCGAGAAGGCCGCGGCGCGAATGAAACGTCCTTTTCATGGGGATATATAAACGTCTGCATACCATATTCGACAACTTTACGATCTGCTTTACGGGCGACGCTAGACGCGTGTCGAGGACGGCAAAGGGGGATGAAAGTGACGGTGTTCAGACGCTCCCGAGAGGAATGAATACCCCATTAACGTTAACGACATCGGACGCGTATCAAGGAGAGGGACGTAAAGGAAACAAATCATACACGCGAGTCGAATCAGCGTCGCGACGCCGCGGACAAACTGCCGGGCAGACACGGCCTGTATAAAGTTCGCGGCTTCTAGCAGGACATTATAATTCTCCGGTTCAAACGCTTCGTCTATTTCGAGGAATAATAAGATGACCGGGAGTTGGTAAACGAATGGAATTGGAATGGTTGTGCCTGAAGGTTACGTTTTTGGGTAAATTTGTTCATCGAATGTCTTACTATTATAGGTTCAAATCCTTGGAATCATGGTTTGGAAAGGGATCGAGAATTTTTTAGGTGTTTTACTAGGAAATTGATTCTTGGATTTCAAGTGTTTGCAAAATTCGTTTTTATATATTATATTTATTGTGTATTATATTTTTATCCATGTCAAGTTCAGTCGGAACCATAGATAGCATATTTGTGAATATGCTGCCATTTTTTTATTTATTTGTTTCCTATGGTTTTGAAATATATGTGAAGCGAATTCTGTTGAGTAATATGTATTTAAATACTGTGAAGAATTTGGCCATGAAAGGGTGGACATCACAACTTTGTTCATCGAATGTTTTACTTTTATATATTCAAATCCTTGGAATCTTGGTTTGGAAAAGGATAGGGAATTTTTGAGGTGTTTTACTAGGAAATTGATTCTTGGATTTCAAGTGTTTGCAAAATTCGTTTTTATATATTATATTTTTATCCATGTCAAGTTCAGTGGGAACCATAGATAGCATATTTGTGAATATGCTGCCATTTTTTTATTTATTTGTTTCCTATGGTTTTGAAATATATGTGAAGCGAATTCTGTTGAGTAATATGTATTTAAATACTGTGAAGAATTTGGCCATGAAAGGGTAGACATCACAACTTTGTTCATCGAATGTTTTACTTTTATATATTCAAATCCTTGGAATCTTGGTTTGGAAAAGGATAGGGAATTTTTGAGGTGTTTTACTAGGAAATTGATTCTTGGATTTCAAGTGTTTGCAAAATTCGTTTTTATATATTATATTTTTATCCATGTCAAGTTCAGTGGGAACCATAGATAGCATATTTGTGAATATGCTGCCATTTTTTTATTTATTTGTTTCCTATGGTTTTGAAATATATGTGAAGCGAATTCTGTTGAGTAATATGTATTTAAATACTGTGAAGAATTTGGCCATGAAAGGGTAGACATCACAACTTTGTTCATCGAATGTCTTACTTTTATATATTCAAATCCTTGGAATCCTGGTTTGGAAAAGGATTGGGAATTTTTTAGGTGTTTTACTAGGAAATTATTTTTTCGGATTTCAAGTGTCTACAAAATTCGTTTTTGATACACTATCTATTAACCCTTCCATCGTTAATGGGAATTATAATACCCATTTGTTTTTATCTATGTCAAGTTTATTCACATTTGAGAATATGCTGCCATGTTTTCATTTGTTTTCAATTTGTGTTTCATTTGTTTCCTATGATTTTAAAATATATGTGAAGAGAATTCTGTTGAGTAATATGTATTTAAATTCTGTGAAGAGTTTGGTCATGAATGGGTGGACACCAGAACTTTGTTCATTGAATGTTTTACTTTTATATATTCAAATCCTCGGAATCCTGGTTTGGAAAAAGATTGAGAATTTTTGAGGAACCTTACTTGTAAATTATTTCCTGAATTTCAAGTGTCTGCAAAATTTGTTTTTGGTACATTATCTGTTAACCCTTTCATCGTCAATGGGAATTATAATACCCATTTGTTTTTATCTGTCAAGTTCATTGAGAACCATAAATCTCATAATTGAAAATATGCTGCCATATTTTCGGTAATTTGTGTTTCATTTGTTTCTTGCGGTTTTGAAATATACGCGAAGTTATACTTCTGTTGTGTTATATGTATTTTATGATATTGTATTTTATATATATTTTATGATATGATTATTGTTATTTTATGATTATTGGAAGTCAAAGTCTATGAAAAATTTGGTCATGAAAGCGTTAACACTAGACCTACTGGTTTCTAATTTATACTTAATTACAATCCACACAAATCGTGACCCTATTTCAGTAAAGTATCAATACAAGTTTTATCCAAAACAGCTGGATATTTTTCAGCAATCGCAAAAATAAAATGTTCTAAACGAGTCGTTTTAACCCTTATGGTATTTTTAGTATTATTAAAAGTTCGAAATCACTGAGTGTTCTACAGAGTCTGAAAATTAGAAGAAAAGAATTTTAGTGTCTCATTTTCCAGGTCAAATTCTTATCTATAGCGCTAATTTAAATAAACTCTAGAATTAGCGAATAATTCGATAGAAATACTGCGAATCTCTGAAACTCTGACACTCAGCAACGCGTTTAACGACAAAAACGAATCAAACACACAACCTTGGAATCGATCATCCAGCAGACCCAACAGGTAGCTCTCATCCTCCCGAAACTGCCCTAAATCGTTCTCTTTCATCCGCAAGAACAGCAGGAGTCCGAAGAAATCAGCTTGACGAGATCCGCGAATAGTTGATTCGCGAATGGACCTCGTATCGAAAATCGGTTTGACCTCCCCATACCAGCGGAGGGTGAAACGTCTAATTTTAGTGGTTGCAAATTGCACATGGCACGCGATTCCATGCCAGGAGGCCCTCATGCCAAACACGTGGTCGTTTAACGATCGCATTTGCACAATCGCCGCGGATTCTCGATGCTTTTTCGAAATTTCGCACATAGCCCGGCCTCTCTCTTCGTCTCGTGCGATTTTTTTTCACCGGTTTCCTCGATTCCGGTCGCTGGTCTGGTACAGAGGAGACGTGTAATTTACGACAAAGAGGAACACGGGTGGAAAAGCGAAAGTGAGTGACAGGCAACGCAGGGAGAAGCAAAACGCTTTGCGCCGACATCGGTCTCTGTCAGACGAGGGTGTCCGCCCGTCCCTTCCCGCGCGGATAACGAGCGGAATCTGTCCTCGGGATATCCGCGAGACCGACAAGCCACCTTCCAAATCGACAATGCTCGCATAACTGCCGACCTGCAAGCACAAAGGGAAGCCTCGGCTTTTTCCGGCTACGTCGGCCATCTTAATTAACACTTTGACTGCCACGCCGAAATCATATGTTTCGCCCAGGACGTCACGGAATTATTTTTATTATTCAAAGCATATAATGGCAAAATAATAACGAATCGATGTTAGAAGGCTATATTTTTATCAAATCGAGCGTTTCTCTTACTGGTGGTCACGGGTGACCACCGTGGCGCCTTAGTAACGGTTCGACGAAGATTACGGCACGAATTGCAAAAAAAAAGAAGGACGAGCGTACCTGGAACGAAAATTTTGCAGGGAATGTTAGAAAAAAAATTCCAAACTATTTGGGTGAAAAATTGCTAAAAATAAGACCAAGAAGGTGACCACTTATTGTCCGGATTGTATCGGTGCGCCGCATTTATGTTTGGAGTGCTTTAACAAAGTGCACCGTTAGATGCAAGATTTATTCTAACATTTTGTTATTCTTTATTGTTCTAATAAAAAATTTTAATCGTTCGATTGGGCACATTTTATTTCAATGTATCTTCTATACATCGGCTATATTCAAATACGCTAACTCTCGATTTTCATTTAGTTTTTTACAATTGTAAATAGTTGAAAGAAATCTACACTCTTGCAAATCTTGTTTCTGTTGGATGAATTTAGGTTTGCGGTGCTGCGGTTGAAAATACGATTTTTAATACTTGGTTTCGTCTGGTATGGAGGATTGCTGTGGAGAAGTTAGATATTGCGATTGCAAAATGGAGAAAGTAATAATTTGGATGACGTAATGTAAAAAGTATTAGTTTGAAGTGTGAAGTATAGGAGTTATTAGTTTGGATTGAAAAATATAGAAGAAATATAGAAGATACTAGCTGTGAGTGCAAAATATAAGAAATACTAACTTGAATTGTAAAATAAAGAAGATCCTAGCTTAGACTGTAAAGCATAGAAAATTTTTATTCTGATCGGAAAGTAAATATACTAGTTGATGTTACAAAACGTAAAAGATACTAAGTTCAAAAGATACTAATTCCTATTTCTAGACCGCAAATAAAAGAAGATACTAATCGCAGCTACAAGATGAAAAAGATACTAACTCGGATTTTACTACAACAGATACCAGCTCCAATTCCAAAGTAAATAAGATACTAATTTCTACTACACAGCATGGAAGACACTAATCTCAACTAGTTACATACACCAAGAGCAAGAAATACTCATTTCAATTACGATATATCGATCGAATTGAATTATCAATTATAAAAAACTCTATTTTAAGAATATTCCTTACCAAAATTCACAGAAAAATACGACGAAAATTTGAATTAGAGGAAAAACAAATCAAGAGGTTCCCAATTATTTACAAAACACATCAGATACTAGTTACATACATTCCAATTGCGTTATATCGATCGAATTGAATTATCAATTATAAAAGACTCTATTCTAAGAATATTCCTTACCAAAATTCACAGAAAAATATGACGAAAATTTGAATTAGAGGAAAAACAAATCAAGAGGTTCCCAACTATTTACAAAACACATCAGATACTAGTTACATACATTCCAATTGCGTTATATCGATCGAATTGAATTATCAATTATAAAAGACTCTATTCTAAGAATATTCCTTACCAAAATTCACAGAAAAATATGACGAAAATTTGAATTAGAG
>NIJG01004422.1:2649-13704 GCA_002201625.1 Euglossa dilemma
CGGAAGGTAAGATATTTGGAAAAAAGATTGACTGTATACGAATTTTTATTGCTCTTCCACGGTTTGACTCTCTACTTTCTTATTCAAACCGCTATTT
This sequence comes from Euglossa dilemma, assembly GCA_002201625.1. NCBI lineage: Eukaryota > Metazoa > Arthropoda > Insecta > Hymenoptera > Apidae > Euglossa > Euglossa dilemma. Next base: position 2,747 of record NIJG01004422.1, read on the forward strand.
AAGTTGTCCTTTGCCAATGCTGCTCATCTCTTTAACCCCCAGAACTCCTGGTTCGGCCCACGGAATCACAAGGTACGTGAAGCTATTGACTTAGCCGTTCTTCTCTCACAGACGGCGGTATCGTTCTCGCACGGTTTTACGCTCTATTTTAGTAGTCAAACTCTGACTTACGGTGCCTATTGCCAACACTGTTCAGCAGATTTACTCCCGGAATTCCTGGATTGACTCTCGGAATCACAGGTTATGTGTAGCTATTTCCTTAGCCGTTGGCCTCTCGCAGAAGGTGGTATCGATCTAGAACGGTTTGACACTCGATCTCTTAATTCATACATGAAATTAAGGTGCCCGTCACTAAAATGTAGACTAATTTCTTTCTCGGAACACGAAGTTATATCCACGAAACGGCGAGTTTGCTTCTCCGAACGTTATGCCATCCGTAAATAGTTTGACTTTAAACCAATTGGCAATGCTGTTAAACGGTTTGACACTGTACTTTTACTTTCAAACAGTGAATTAAGCGGTCTGTAGCCAATACTGATCTGCGAATGAACACCTGTTATTCCTGGTGCGGCTTTCGGAATCACTGGATAGGTGAACCCATTGTCGTTGACGTGCGATCCTGAATGAAGGCGCTAACAATCTCAAACGGTTGCATCTCGATCTTCTCTTTCATACATGAAGTAACGGTCCCCCTCACTAAAGTGTACACTAATTTGTATCTCTGAACACGAAATTGTACTCTAGATAATGCGAGTTAGGTTCTCTGAAGGTAAGGTGTACGGTAAAAAGAAATACTTTATACGAATTTGAAACTCCTTCTAACGGTTTGACGGTGTATTTCAATATCCAAATCGTGAATTTAGGCGTCTCATTGCCCATACTGTACCGCGCATTTACACCCGGAATACCTGGTTTCCCTCTCGGAAACAAGGGATTGGCGAAACGATTGGCTTCGCCGCTCGATCCTCAAAGACGATGGAAACGATCTCGATCGGTTTCACACCCGACCTTCTATTTCATGTATGAAATTAAGGTGTCTGTCACTAAAATGCATCCTCATTTGCTTCTCAGCTCACGAAGATAAATTCTCGATACAGCGGGATAAGATCTCTGGAAGTACGGCCTTCGGTAAATAGTTAGAAGCCACACCAATATGTACCACTCTACAGCGGTTTGAATCTCTACTTTATTATTCAAACCGTGAATTAATATATTTATTGCAAACACTTTTGGGAGCATTTACTGCCACAGTACCTGGTTTGACACTCCGAATCACAGGAAAGGTGAAGCTATTGACTTAGTACGTCGATTCTCTAAGGAGGTGGTAACGTCATCGCCAGGCTTGACACTCGATTTTCTAATTTATACATGAGATTAAGGTGCCCGTATCTATAGTGGATAATTGTTTGTTTCTCTGAACACGATGATATACGATCCATACAGCGGGTTAGCTTCTCGGAAGGCAATGTCTTCTGTAAAAAGAATGACTTTATAACCACTGGATATGTTCTTCGACGATTTGACTCCATACTTTAATATTCATGCCGTGAACTAAGGTGTCTGTTGCCAATACTGTTTAGCGGATTTACTCCTGGAATGCCTCATTTCAATACCGGAGTCATAAAATAGCTGAAGCTATTGACTTAGCCGTACGACTCTCAAATATGGCGGTAACGCTCTCAAATGGTGGGTGTTCCGATTTAATATTTACACATGAAAATGTGGTGTCCCTCTGCCAATATGTCTACTAATCTGTTTCAGTGAACAATAACGAAGACACTTGGCGCAGCTAGTCATATTCTCGGAAGGGCGGGTATTGGGTAAAGCCAATGAGTCTATGCCAGTAGGTAATGTTGTACAACGATTTGACTCAGTACTTGAATATCTGTAGCCTAATACAGTGTGTCTAATGCCAATGCCGTACGGCGGATTTACTAGTGACTGTCACCTTAATTTCATGTATGAGATATAAAGACCGGGGGTCAAACCTTTCGATAACTTTACCGCCTTCTTTGAGAGTCGAACGGTTCCGTCAGTAGCCACACCTATCCTGTGATGCCGAAAGTAAAACCAGATATGCCGGATGTAAATCGGCGGAACAGTTTTGGACCTAGACATGTTAATTCACTCATTGAATATTAAAGTAGAAAGTGAAACCGGGTGAGAACGTTACCAATTGATATGAAGAAATTGGTTTTAACGATGGCCTTACATTCCGAGAAGCCTTTCGCGCTTTAGGGAGTTTCGTAATTAGTGGTCACGGTAACATATTAGTACACATCTCAGCATTCGGACATTCAAATTCAGTCTTTGAATACCAGAATAGGGACTCCACCAGTTCCAGAAAGTTACTACCACCCTTGATAATCGCACAGCTACGTCAATAGCTTCACCTATCCTGTGATTCCGAGAGTCAAATGAGGTACTCCGAGTGACAATTCCCTGTACAGTATTGGCAATAGACACATTAATTTTCTGTTTGAATATTAATGTGGAGCGTCAATCCGTTTGAGAACGTAACCAATTGGTATAAAGTCAAACGTTTTCTGCTATGATCTTACCCACTGAAAGACTATCGCGCTGTAACGAGAGTATAACATGGTGTTCAGAGGATGAAATTTTTATTCATTTTGGTCACGGGCACCTTAAAATCATGTATGAAGTAGAAGATCGAGGGTCATACCGTTCGGGAATGTCACCTCATTCCTTGAGTGCCGAACAGGTAAGTCAATCGCTTCACCTATCCGATGATTGCGAGGGTCAATCCAAGTAATTCGGTAGAAAAGCCGCTCAAAAGTATGGCATTTGATACCATATTTCACGGTATAAGTATTGAGGTAAAGAGCCGAATCGTCTTAGAACGTTACGAATGTTACAGAGTCACACTTCATACGGAAGGTCTTACCGACGGAGAACCTGACCCACTGTATCTGGTTTATATCTTCGTGTTCCGAGAAGAAAATAAGTATTCATTTCAGCGATGTCCTCCTCCATTCCATGAATGAATTAGAAGATCGAGCTTAAAACCGTTCGAGAACGTTACCACCTTAGTGGAGAATCGCATGGCTTAGTTAATAGCTACACCTATCGTATGATTCGGAGAGTCAATCCACGTATTCCGGGCGTAAATGCGCAGGATATCATTGTCATTAGAACCCTTAATTCACGAATTGAATATTAAAGTAGGGCGTCAAGAAGGAAAGAATGATACCAATCGGTATAAAGTCAATCGTTTTGGCGATGTCCTTACCCTCCAAAAACCAAACCAGCTGCAGGCAGTGTCTTGCTTAGTGCTCAGGGAAACAAATTAGTAGATATTTTAGCAGGCGGACACCTAATTTCATGTATGTATAAGAAGATCGAGAGTTAATCTTATGGAGATCGTTACCACCATACAAGACAGTCGCCCAGCTATGTTAATAGCTTCTCCTATCCTGCCAGACCGCGAGTCAAACCAGATATTCAGGGATTAAATTCGCTGAAGAGCATAGCAAATGACACCTTAAGTCACCAAATGAATATCGAGGTTGAGTCTCAAACCATCGGAGATCATTACCAATTACAATGAATTCGTCCTTTATACACACTTCCTTACCATCCGTGAACACATTCCGCTATAGCGGTTGCCTAGATTAGGGTTCACAGGAACATGTTAGTATAGATTCCAGCAGAAGGACACAATATTTTCATATATGAATAGAAAAATCAAGAGTGAAACCATTGCAGAACGTTACTTTTTGCTATAGGGTCAAACTTTCTACCGATGGCCGTAGCCTCAGAGAACCTATCCCGCTCTATCGAGAGTATAACTTCGCGTTTAGAGCATCAAAATGGTGTACATTTTATTGACGGGAATATTAATTCCATTTATGAGTTAGTAGATCGAAAGGCCAAACTCGTCCAGAAACTTATCACCATTATTGTGAGTCGCACTGCTAACTCAACAGCTTATCCTATCCAGTCATTCCGTTAGCTAAATCAGGTATACCAGGAGTAAATCCGCTGAACTGTATTGGCATCACACATCCTACTTCATGGTATAAATATTAATTTCCAGAGTCAACCCGTTGTAGAACGTTACGCTTCGATGAAGAGTCAAACCTTATAGCGACGGCCTTGCTTTCCGAGAAGCTAACCCGATGTATCGAGAAAATATCATCGCTTTAAAAGGGGGGAAATTAGTCTCTGTTTTAGTGACGAGCACATTAATTTCATGCGTGAGTTAGATGATCGAGAGTCAAACTATTCGAGAACGTTACTATCTTCTTCGAGAGTCGAACGGTTAAATCGATATCTTCACCTATCCTGTCAATTCGTGAGCTGAACCAGGCACTTCGGAGTAAACGCCCTGTACAGTATTGACTATAGACACCTTTATTCACTACATCTGTGTTAAAGCAGACCGCCATTCCGTTGCAGAACGTTACCCATTGGTATAGGGTCGAACCTATTACAGAAGACCTATCCTTCCGAGAAGCCCAACCCGCTGTAGGGAGTGCCCTCCTAACTATTCACGGTATGTAATTATTATAGAAAATTGATAGTCAAACTATTCGAGGCCGTAACCACCTTGTTTGGGATTCGAACGTCGTAGTCAATAGCCGCACCTATCCTGTGATGCCGAGGGTCAAACCANGACCCCACCTTCTTTGAAGGTCGCATACCTAAGTCAATAGCTTCACCTGTCCTGTGTTTCCGAGAGTCAGACCGGGTGTTCCAAGAGAAAATGTCCTATTGCCAATAGCCATCTCACATCACGGTATGAATATGAGGGTACACGATCAATCTGTTGGAGAACTTGACAAATTGTACGTAAGACAAATTTTTACCGGATACATTACCCTCTGAGTACATAACACCCCGTAGCAATTGTATTGCATACTGTTCACGGGAACAAATTATGTGACACTATAGAAGACGCACACATTAGTATCATTTATGAATAGGAATATCCAGGATCAAACCTTTGGAGATCGGTAACAACCTTCTTGAGGGTCGAATTGCTAGACCAGTAGCTACACTTACCATGAGAATCCGGGGTCGGGCCAGGTATTTCGGGAGGAAAATTGATGTACATTACGGCATTCGACACCTTAATTCACAGTTCGTATATTAAAGTACAGCGTCGATTCGTTTGAGAACGTTGCCAATTGGTATAACGTCATACTCTTCACCGGATATCATACCATCCAAGAACATAACCCATTGTGTCGTGGATATAACTTCGTGTTCAGAGGAGCACGTTAGTATACATTTTAGTGACTGGCACCTTTAGTTCATTTTTGAATTGGAAGATCGAGAGTCGAACAGTTCGAGATCGTTACCACCTATTTCGAAAGTCGCACACCCAATTCAATAGCTTCACCATTCCTATGAATCCGTGAATCAAATCAGGAGTTCCTGGAGCAAATGCGCTAATCGGTACTAGCAATAGACACCATAACTCCCGGTATGAATATTAGAGTACAGAGTCAAAACGATGGTGAATATTACCACTTGTAACAAAGACAAATTTTTACCGTATCTACTAGCATCCTAGGACCTAGTCCGCAGTAGTAAGTGTATTGCTTATTGATAACGGAAAAAAATTAGGAGCCACTTTAGCGGACGCACACTTTAATTTCATTGATGATTATGAATATCGGCGGTCAAACAGTTGGAAAACGTGATCGCCCTTCTTGAATGTCGAACTGCTAGACCAAAAGCTACACCAAGCCTGAGATTCCTAGGGTCAGCCCAGGCATTGCTGGAGTCAATACATAGTGCAGAAATACCATGCATATGCTAATTCACGGTATGAATAGTAAAGTGCCCAGTCAAACCGTTGTAGGAAGTTACCAATTGGTATATAATCAAACCATTTACCGAGGCCTTACCTTCCGAGAAGCTAACACACTGTATCGAGGGTATTACTTCGTGTTCAGAGGAACAAATTGCTATATACTTTAGCTACGGGCACCCTAATTTCATGTACGAATTAGTAGATGGAGGGTCAAATCGTTCCACAACGATACCACCTTCTTTGAGATACACACAGCTAAGTCATTAGCTTCACCTATCCTGTGAATTTGATAGTCAAACGATGTATTCCAGGTGTAAATCTGCTGAAAAGTATTTGCAATAGACACCTTAATTCACTGTTCGAATATTAAAGTGGAATGTCAAGCGGTTGTAGAACTTCACCCATTTTTATAGAGAAACACATTTCACTGAGGGCCTTACCTTTCAAGCAGACTAAGTCGCTGTAGGAAGTGTCTTGCTTAATGTTCACAGAAACAAATTGGTAGAGCATATGGACATGACACAGTCATGTATAAATATCAAAATCGGGAGACCAAACGTTGCAGAATGTTACAACCTTCCTTGATAGTCGAACGACTGTATCAATAGCTTTACCTATCCTGTGGTTCCGAGATTCGAACCAGGTGCTTCGGGAGTAAATGCGCTCACCAGTATTGGCACAGGACACCTTAATTTAAGGTATGAATATTTAAGTACAGTGTGAGACCGTTGCAGAACGTTACCTATTAGTATAGATTCAAACCTGTACTGAAGGCCTTACCCTCCGATTAGCTTAACCTGCTGTAGTGAGTATCGTGCCTAATGTCCACGAAAACAAACTAGAAGACATTTTAGTGACGGCACCCTTAATTTCGGTGCCCGCCACTAAAATGTATACTAATTCGTTTCTCTGAACACGAAGTTATACCCTGCATGCAGCAGATTACTTTCTCGGGTGGTAAGGTATCCGGTAAAGAGTATGACGCTATACCAATTGGTAGGTAACGTTCTCAAACGGTTTGAAACACACGCTTTGACATACACACACACACACGACTTTAATATTCCAACTGTGCAGTAAGGTTTCCAGAGCCCATACGGTGTAGCGGATTTACTCCTCAAATACGTGGTGTGACACTCGGAATCGCAGGATAGGTGAAGATATTGTCTTGGATTCGCGATACTCAAAGAAGGTGGTAACGTTCTGGAACGGATTCCCTCTCGATCTTCTAGTTCATACATGAAGTTAAGGTGTCCTTCACTACAATGTGCACTAATTTGTATATCTGAACATGGAGTAATACTCTAGATTCAGATGGTTATTTTCTCGGATGGTAAGGTCTTCGATAATACGTTTGATATTACACCAATAGGAAACGTCCTACAAAGGTTGGACTTTGCACTTCAATATCCAAACCGTGATCTGAGGCATCTAATTGCCAATACTCTGCAGCGGATTTACTCCCGGAACACCTGCTTTGACTCCCGGAATCTCAGGATTTGTGTCGCTAATTATTTACCATTTCGTCTCGCAAAGAAGGTGGTAATGTTCCCGTAAGGTTTGACCATCCGTCTTCTAATGCATACGTGGCATGAAGTTGCGCGTCACTAAAGTTTATACTAATTTCCTTCTCTAAACACGAAGATATACCCTCGATATAGCGGGTTAGCGTCTTGGATGGTAAGGTCTTCAGTAAGACTTTTGACTTTATACCAATTGGTGACCATCTCAATCGGATTGTCGCTGTATTTTGGTATTCATACCGTGATTTAAGGTGTCTAACGCCAACACTGTTCAGAGTATTTACTACCGGAATATCTAGTTTGACTCTCGGAATCACATTATTGGTGAAGCTATTGTCCTAGATGTGCGATTCCCAAAGAAGGTGGTAACGTTCTGGAAATGATTGCCAAACGATCTTCTTATACATAAATGAAATTAAGGTGCCAGTCACTATAAAGTATACTAAGTTGTATCTCTAAACATGAAGTTCTGTACAGTCAGCGGGTTAGTTTCTCGGACGCTAAGGTCTTCGGTTAAACGTTTGACTTCATACTAACTGGTAGCGTTCTCAAACAGTTTCACGCTATACTGTAATAGTCAAACCGTGAGTTAAGGTCTCTATTTTCAATAATGTACAGCGGGTTAGCTCCTGGAATTCCTGGCGTGGCTGTCGGAATTGGAAACTGGATTGGTGCAGCTATTGCCATAGCCGTTCCACTCTCAATGTTGGTGGCATCGTTCTCGGAGGTGTGACTCTCGATTTTGCTGCACAAACATGAAAATAAGGTGTGCTTCTGCCAAAATGTCTGCTAATTTTCTTGCATGGACACTAAGCAAGACACTCCGCATAATGTGTTATGATCCCAGAAGACAAGATATTCGGTGAAATGAATGACTATATACCAATTGGGAACATTCTCAAACGGTTTGGCGCTCTACTATAATATTCATACCTTGAATTAAGGTATCTAATGAAAATACTGTTTAGCAGCTTTATTCCTGGAATGCCCGGTTTGACTCTCGGAATCTCACGTTAGGTGAAGCTATTCACTTAGATGTTCGACACTCTAGAAAGGTGGTATCGTTATCGAACGGTTTGACCGTCGATTTTCTGTTTCGTACATGAAATCAGGGTGCCCGTCACTAAAAGGTGTACTACCTTGCTTCTACGCTCACGAAGTTGTACTCGCGATACAGCGGGCTAGATTCTCGGAAGGTATGGTATTGTGTGAATTGTATGACTTTTCACAAATTGGCAACGTTCTCAAACGGCTTCACGATATACTTTAATATTCAAACCATGAATTATGGTGTCTATTACCTGTAGTACTCCCGGAATAGCTGGCTTGTCTCTCGGAATTGCAGGATACGGGAAGCTATTGACATAGCTATTCGTATCTCACGGGAGGTCTTCGGTAAAAAGTTTGACTTTATACCATTTTCTTATGTTCTTCAACGTTTTGACTCTCTACATTAATATACAAAGCGTGAATTTATGTGTCTATTGCCAATACTGTTCAGTGGACTTACTTCCGGAATGCCAGGCTTGACTCTCGGAATCGCAGGTATACTTGAAGCTATTGACTAAGCTGTTGAAGTCTCAAGGAAGGTGGTATAGTCCTCGAACGGTTTGACAGAAAATCTTCGATGTGATGCAAGAAATTATGGTGCCCGATACTATATTGCATACTAATTTGTATCGCTGATCAGAATGATGTGCAGTCGATTCAGGGGATTATGTAATCGGAGGGTGAAATCTTCGGTAAAAGCATGTGACATTATACCACCTGGAAACTTCCTCAACCGGTTTCACCCTCTACTTTAATATCGAAACTGTGAATTAAGGTGTCAATGGCGAATAGTGTACAGCAGGTTGACAACGGGATATACATAGTGTGACTCTCGGAACCACAGGACAGTTGAAACTATTGAATCAGCCGTTCCACTCAAAACAAGGCGNGGTTTGACCCTCGATCTTCTAATTCATACAAGAAATTATGGTGCCCGTTTCCAAAATATATACTACTCTGTCCCTATAAACACCATGTTATACTCTCGATGCGTCGCGTTAGACCATCGGAGGGTAAGGTCATCAGTAAAACGTTCGACTTAATACGAATTGGAAACGATCTCCAACGGTTTGACGCTCTAGTCTTATATTAAAAGCCTTGAATTGAGGAGTTTATTGTCCATACTATTCAGCGGATTTTCTTACGGAGCATGTGCCTTGCTTCTCGGAATCACAGGATTAGTGCTGCTATTGACATAGATGCGCCTCTCAAAGAGGGTGATAACGTTATCCATCGGATTGACACTAGTTCGTATAATTTATACACGAAATCAAGGTGTCCGTCGCTAAAATGTATACTGATTCGTCCCTCTGAACACGCAGTTATACCCTCGTTACTGAGGGCTATGTTCTCGGAAGGAAAGGTATCAAGTGAAGCGTATGTCGTTATGTCAATTGGTAGCGATCTCGAACGGTTTGACGCTCTAAATTAAAAATCATACCGAGACATAAGGTGCCTATTCACAATACTGTTCAGCGGATTTACTCCTGGAATACAAAGCTTGACCCTCGGAAGCACAACAAAAGGTGAAGCTATTGACTCAGCCGTTCGACCTTCAGAAAAAGTGGTAACGATCTCGAGCGGTTGGGCACTCGATCTTCTAATTCGTGCATGAAGATAAGGTACCCGTCACTCCATTGTATACTAAGTTGTTTCCGCTTACAGTAAGCAACACATGCACACTGCCGTGCGTTTACGTCTCGGAAGTTAAGGCCTTCGTTTGAAAGTATGACTCTTTAACTGTACGTAACGTGCGCCCACGTTTTGACTCTCCACTGTATTATACATACCGCGGATTCAAGTATATTTTGCCAAAATTGTTTAGCGTATTTAGTCCCGGAGCACATGGTTTGACTCTTGGAATGACGGAATAGATGCAGCTATTGACTTAGCCGTTTGACTCCCAAAGAACGTGGTAACGTTCTCAGACGCATTGACTCCCGATATTCTAATTTATACATGAAATAAATGTGCCCGCCACTAAAGTGTAAACTAATATTCTTCTCTATACACGAAGTTATACTGTCGATACAGTGGGTTGGTTAGTTTCTCGGAATGTAATTCCCTCGGTAAATAGTATGACTCTATTCCAATGGCTAGCGATCTACAACAGTTTGACGATCCGCTTTAATATGCAAACCGCGAATTAAGGCGCGTGTGGCCACTACAGTTCAGCGGAAGTAATCCAGGAAGACCCCCTATGACACTCGGAAGCAAAGGATATATAAGCCTATTGACGTAGCTGTACGAATACGATAGAAGTTTGTAACGATCCAGAACGGTTTGACCCTTGATCTTCTAATTCGTGCATGAAATGAACGTGCCCGTTACAGAAATAAATACTAATTTCTTCCTCCGAACACGAAGTTACACTGTCGATGAAAGGGGTCAGTCTCGCAGAAGTTAAGGCATTCCTTAAAGCGTTTGACATTATACCAATTGGTAACGCTCTAAAACCGTTTGACCCTCTACTAAAATATTCAAACTGTGGATTAAGGTGTCTATTGCGAATAGTACACAGGGCATTTACTCCAGGAATACCTGGATTGACATTCCGAATCACAGGACGTCACGATATTGACTTAGCCCATCGAATCTCAAGG
>NIJG01004439.1:0-10518 GCA_002201625.1 Euglossa dilemma
CTCGCCCGGCAGGAACGTCCAGCTTCTCCCGTGAGTGTAGGACATTCGGAACTCATTTAGTGGCACGATTTTTAAACACTCACGACATTTAGATACGCCCTTATCTCCTACACTGTAGGCGTCCAAATTCTAAGACACGCCGAAACGCTGAAAGATAAGAATACCGGAAGCTCAACCGTCGAAACTCCGAAACTCAGAAGTATAAAAGTTCGGACGGCGACACAGTCCGCTAACTATTCGAAGCCAACACACACGTCTTCGCAAGGAATCGCTCGCCTCTAATCGCCGTCAATTACCTAGTGACGATATTCAAGTATCATACGTATTTTTATTATTCGTATTGACATACATCCGACAGTCAATTGATTACACACTCAAATTAACAGTTATTATTTAAAACGAATATTTACTCCTTTATATCCTTTAACGTAACTAAAATAATTTAAGGAATATCTACAAAGACGCTTAACTTTTAATTTTTAAATAGAAAGTGATGATGTATAATATTTAATGAGTATCATTTCATATGATATGAAGATTTTTAATTTTGTTTTCTTTCAAAAGAAGTGTATTCTATGCACTTTCTGCATGCTTTAAATTTAAAAAAAATCGTGGAAAGCTTTGACGACACTATAATCGGTGGCATAAGCACAAATAATTCTTTGTTTCTTTCCTTTATATATGTTTTATGAAAAGGATGTATGTTTGTATATTTTTTGTATGTTATATATATTTAAATTTATCTATGTTCATCGGCGTGAACTCCAATACATCTATCTTCTATATCACCAGATATCTTGTTCAGCATCGCGATAAAATTACCACCGTGTCTCGCGTCGTAAGACTCCTCATCCCACCCCAAAGCCCAGAGTCACGGAACCTATTCGTTTCATTTTTATTATTCAGCGTAAAAAACTACTTCGTTTTATCTCTCGACTATTGACGATCGGCCAACTCCGTTTCTCCCCCGCCATCGCTCCACCCATATTGGCGTTCATCCTCCTCTCTTATCATCGATACGTCATATCCTCGTGTACCAAAGACACCGTTCTCGCCGTGGCTCCCTTCGATCCTCCCTCGTACACGTGTCTCAGTCGTGGTCTCTTCCTTTCTCGGCATTTGCCGACTTCCTCGCGCCTCTATAATCCGATCCTATTAAAACTAAAATTAGCATGAATTGTCTTCGTGCGAGGATTCCGGCAGGATCACGAGCTCGGAAACTACACCTTCGAGATGTCCGCGCAGATTCATGCACGACGATGCGTCTTCGATTAGTTCGTCTTCCTGAATCGCGCGATCCATCGCGGAGGACTTGCGCTCGAAGCTCGTCGGTGAGGCGCACCCTCGCAGGCCGATCTCGAGAACCATGATCGCTGCTAATCATGATAAAACTTGCAAAAAAATTTAATCAGGAAAGTTGAAGTACAAGCAAAAAGCTTTACAGAACTACTTTTCGTACCCTTGCAAAAGTATTCTTAAGAATAAATTTAGTCCATCCTGAGAGAAAACAGTTTTTCTGTTAAATATCACGATTCAAAATTTTCTTGCGAACCCACTTCTACCTTTATTTTTAACCACTTAGGTATGGCGTTTGTCGGCCGTAAAACCTTACACACGGCCGGCACTCATGGTGGGCACCACACACTACATACGCAGTGAATAGTTGCTTACTTTACAGGTAGTTATACCTGTATGCAGGGTATATCATTTTTATGACAATATTTCCAAATGTTTACAATTTAAGAGAATGGACAACTAAATCATTAAACCTCTCCGAACTGCCTGTTGACGCTTTGCTTTTCGTGTTCATCTCTTTCTCCCGACGACTATTGTCTACGTTCGTACCGAAGTGATTAAATATTATGCTGTACATATATCATATTATTAAAAGATTTCATGGTAATATATCGCTAGAAACATCCCAGAAATTTAGAAACACAACCCTCAAATAAGGGCATTATCAAATTTATAGTCCTTCATAGACTTCAAGAAACATTCCTTTGATTAAAAGAAGGATTTCATATGAGAGTATGGTAAGGTTTCTGATGGTATTAGGTTTACATATACGAAAAATTAATGTAAGATTTGACTAAATCTTACAACTACATGTTAAGTTAATGGTAACATCATTTTTTCACCAAATAAACAATTTTTAGAATTGTTTGTCGATATAATGATAATATTAATACAATATATTATCTTCATATATAAAATATATCTTCATTGATCGTATTATATTACACAAAATTATTTTATTTAATAAAATCGAAAAATTACATAGATAGAAAGCAATTTATTAACCCTCTGACTGCTAACGGCGTATATGTACGTCCTCGCAAGTCCATCAATATATGCGCCCTCTGTATTTTTCTACTTTAACACCTTATTACTCTTTTACCGAATGATTCAACATAGAATTTATCATCCTGTATAACATAGCTACGAAATATCGGCAATTTTTTCAACATCGGTCAGTCATATATCATCAGGTTACATTGTGCTCTTGATCTGTCGTGGAACTAAACCGCCTGGAAGAAGACTCCGGCGGAATATTGGTCGCAAGACAATCTCATTAAGAATTACATTTTTCGTAATATTATGTCTTGAGATAGATTTACGAACTTGATGCAGTGCTTACATTTTAGCAGTCTCGAAGTACCAAATTGTAGAGATAAATTGTCTAAAGTTCGTGATTAGGATGACAGACTTCGATTGGATTTAAAACAAAATTTATATCCATTTGAAAATATTTGCATCGATCGCAAGTTTATTATTGTTGAAAGGTCGCTTATCGTTTAAGCAATTTATGCCATCGAAACGCAACCGATTTGGCATAAAGTCTTTCGTTGCTTGTGACTGTAAAACGGGGTATATTTTAGACATGACAGTGTATTCAGGTTCGGAAACAGAAATTTCTGTATTTCAAGAAGATTTGGGTAAATCCGGCAATATAGACATAACCCTAATGAAAGATTATCTCGGGAAAGGTCACAGTTTATATGTTGACAGCTGATACACGAGTCCTCTTTTATTCAACACATTACACCTCAACCAGATCAATAGTTGTGGAACCGCAAGAAAAAACCGCAAATATGTATCAATCATTTCAAACAAATTGCAAAAAGGTGAAATATCATTTCGATCGACTGAAACTTTATTATGTATGAACTGGCAGGATAAAAGAGGAGTTTGGATATTGACAAGTTTACATCACACTGATACCGTTGAAACAGGAAAACTTCATTACCATACAAAAATGCCGCTAACAAAACCAACGTGTATACAGGGTTACGATCGTCATATGGGTGCTGTACATAAGACTGATATGGTTATTGGTAATATTGAGTGCATTAGAAACAGATATAAATGGTACAGAATTTTTTTTTCATTTATTAGATATAAGTGTTTGGAACACATATTTTTATACAAATACGTATCGAGTCAAGAGTTACAATTCGCGACATTTCATTTACTGCTAATAAATCAAATATTTGGAAAATATATACGAACTTTAAGTACATATTAAGGAAAAAGAGATACTTACTCTTATTGAAAGGAATTATCCATGTGCATATTTTAATCGGTCTACGAAAAAAATAATCAAACGCGAAAATGTGTGGTATGCTCTAAACGTAAAATCCGACGCGAAAGTAGGTACTAATGTAAAAAATGCAATGTAGGATTATTCGATGATCCATGCTATGAAATATACCACACACATATTGACTACAAAATTCTTGACATTTTCCGTTATATTTAATTACCGGTTATTATTAAAGTAATGCTCAAAATAAGTTAAGTATATTAAAATACCCTTGGAGACTGCGAGTCACTTGTTTCATCTTACCACGTGACATATGGGAATCCCGCCACCCATACTAGGGCAGGGTTGACTTAAACTTGGAGGGATGTCTTCCACAATTCCGAGAGCGAGGACCTAGTTGTATATTGATCCAGTGGACTACAAATGGCCAGGGCTAAGAAGGGGGCGTTGCTCTGTGTAACTTGCCCTTTTAGGCGCGTAGGACAATACCTATTGGTGGAACAAGTGCATGTGACGTTTAGCACAAGAGATGACGCGACTTTATATCAGCTGCGTTCTGTTAATATTGACCCGACTTACAACTTTATAAGAGCTAGTGCTTGGAAGGGTGAAGCGGGAATGAGTGGTTGTACAATTTTCAATTCAAAAGGCGGGGTTGTGTCCATCTATGGTTTGGGAAGGATAGAGGCCCGATGAATCTCAAGTAATCGGTATGTTACTAGCTCTGGAGAGGTGAATGCTTTGACAACTCTGGCTGCTGACGTGCCTTCTGACGCCGTGCCTGAGAATTTCTTCCGCACCGCCGTTGCTGATCTGGTATCGGTACTTTCAAATCCTTCGAATGTTTATTTTATTTGCTTGAGGCCCCTACGGGATCCGGCAAGACAATATCATTTTCGTTGAATCAGTGGAGAACCGTGGAACCCAATCCAAATGTGTTCCAGTTGCAGCCTACTGTGGCTGCAGTAATGTCAGCTTATAATAGAATCAGCGAACTGTTAGACATGGTAGGAGTTGGAGCCAAATCATATTCAATTGAGTATGTAGTAGGTCAGCGCCATGAGGACTCGACTGGTCAGGTCGGGTGTGGTTCGCGTAAACTGTATATTATGTCGTATGGTGCTTATATGCGGCGCGTTCAGCAGTTCGAGAACGATGCAGATTTTTTGTTGCTTGATGAGATACATTGTAGGTCAGATCCGACAGTGGTCCCAGGTGACTTGCAATTGACCAGGAGGGATGCGCGGTATCGCTGCGTACATTTGACTGCTACAGTCTTGACTCGATACAGAGCCCAGCGATTGGCTGATGGATTGGATATATTGGCGATAACATTAAGATAGAGCCTTGTTCCGACGGTGAGGTGACTGAAGATGAGTGGATCGTGGTTCCGTCTGGTACCATCGGCACCCGGTTGGATGGTTACTCGAAAGGCTTTGAGGTCCCAATGACTAGCATTAAGACCGGTAGAATCATTTTCTTCTTAGCGAGCAGAAACGATTGCGAGAAAATGGTCACTCGTGCCACAAGGAGATGTGTGCCATGACGCCAGTATGTGGCGATTCACGGAGGGACTACGTTGGATTTTGTTAATATGTCGTTCGATTGTTGGTGTTTTTGTGCAAACGTTGTTGAGCAGGCTATCACTGTTCCGGATTGTCATGTTGTGGTCGATTTGTTGGAGGAAATGAAACCTTCAACCGTTTTACTCAGTTCAGATCGTGGGCTAATTTGTAAGTATAATTTGGTCCGAAGAAGAATCGGTGAGTCTACCTCCAAGCAGAGGACGTGAAGAACTGGACGAACTAATATCGGATGGTACGTCACCCCCAGAGGAATTGCCCCAGAGGTTGACCATCATATTCATGAACACACCGCAGCCATTGCCATGTTGCAATTGGAGGCTGAGAGACGATTAGACTGGAATTCAATAGAAAAACGCCATGATATAGAACCTGTTTCTATTATGAAGGAGATAAGATGGATATTGGTCGGGGATCGGTTGAGATATATAATAACTTGATTGGTGGAGATATGTTAGCCAGAAACTGCCGCTGGACTCCAGGGCCGAGTTAGCATTGGGAAAACGTGCTCTTTCACGAAGTATGTTACGCAAACTGGAGCTTGTAAAGGATGTGAATGGCAATTGTTGTACCTTTACTTGAGCTCTGTGATTAGTGGCGAGTTGGTGCTGTTAACTTCTTCACAGCCCCATAAGGCTCGCACTGCTGATAGGCGGGGTGACGTGGACTGGTACAATAAATTCTTCGATTTTGTATAAAGATCAAATACAGAGAGCGATAGACGCGAGCTACTTCGAGATCTTGACATACAAATGAACAAGCTTTTTATAGACGGTTACTCTTGACGAGGAGGCTCAGTTTTGAGTTATTTATCCGAATATTGACGCTGCCTCCTTTAACAGGTGAGATCCACCATAGTACGGTTGATGCCATGGGTTGCGCCATAATGGCAGTTGGTGCCACTGCGGTGCTTCTGAGATCAGTCTATCTTCTCATTGTTAGGAACGTGTGTAGGCACGTATCTCGAGTGTTTCCGTTTCGCAGGGAGTTTAGTGCTTGTCATTGCAAGCACTTTGTTTGGCAGGGCGGTATCGATTTTGAGACTTGCAATTGGGCTAGAATATTCCCTGAGAGGGCACTCGCCGGTACCCTGAGACGGACTGACCAATTCAAGAGTTAGGAGAAAAGTGAAGGATGTTCTATATCCGACACTACGCATGCTGCGGGATTACCAGTTGTTTCCGCGATATATGACACTATTAGGGTGTTTTTGTCCAGTGAATGGTCTCAAATACCAGATAGGTACCATATAGGTGCGCTCCCTTCGCCCACTATAATAATGGGTGCTACATGGGTTCATTAAGTTGGAAAAGATATTAGGTCGCTCTATCGCCACTTGTATTTTCACCATGGTTAATGGAATGTTGTTATTTTTCACAACTACTCCGATAGCTATTGCTGCCAGCGTAGCCCAATTGCTGGGGTTTGTTCTTATGAGAATTACCACTGGCTCTCTGGTTGATTACGATGCGTACGAATCTCCGACTAAGAGCAGCGACCGTGCCTGCGACCCATTGTTCGGCATGGTCGGTGGATTTGGTGCGGGGTGCCAGATAAAAACCAACTGTTGGTGGCTTCACAGTTACTGGTTCCTGGCGGTGGGCTTGCTTCTGCAACTACTATGAGTTTGGGAGTTGGCGGAGATAGGAGCGCCTTGTTCAGGGCGTCGGGGGATGCTATTTTTCTTCGAAACACTTTGACCCTGGGGCCGATATTCAGGGTTTTCTCTGTGTCGCGGTGTCCGATCTCACTGTCTGCTCCGTGGGGATGCGTGCATCACGGTGTGTCATACGCGTCTGTTCCGTGGAGCGTTCATCATGGTGGGTCACACCTGTATTTCACAAAATAAGTAACATTCTTGAATTCTCAACATTATAAACAGACATTCAATATTAAAAACATATCAATTTTATATTATAAATATATCATAATTATTTAAATTTTTTATGCAATTTTTCAAATCATGTTGAGCGGCGCAGCGTTACATTACGCTGTTCCACTCGATTTCTGCGCGGTAATACCAACAACGTGATGTTTATAGATCTCGACGAGCTGAAACCGAATCCGAAATCAGTTTTTATCTATCACCTTCAGTTTTTGAGGGAAACGATTTTGGAAAAAAAAATCGCAAATTTTCAACTTTGTCCTTGTCGCATCGCGATCGAACTCTCGTAATTCCTAGGAGTTGTAAGGCTGTCTCGCGACTATGACACGTGCAACCCGCCAAATCTCAATGTTGGGCAACTGTTTCAATTTGCCTGTGCTCGGTGATAATCTTTGTGATTACCTTCACAGACGTAAGCACGTTAGGCGGAAACTAACTTCCACCTTGACTCTTCGGCGTTTGGAATGTTATTGTCCGCTCTTCGACGTTTCGAAGACTTCGTTTTTTACAGTTTTGATGTAAGCTTTCATACTTTCTCCATGATTATCCATGATGCGTTCTGAGAAATCGGAGTACGTCTAAGCAGGGGAAATCGTCCTTGATTGGCGTTTTGGGACCGAGGGCGTTCCCTTGTTCTTCGTATGGGACATCTTGAGGGAGAAAATGTCCCCCCACGCGAGAGGTTGGCGGAGAGAACCCCTTCCTTCAAGGTGAAGTGCACTAATAATGTACATATCATCCAAGCGCGGTGACCGGAGAATTTTCCACTTGTGAAGCCACTATATACTTATGACCCCGCGCTTGGGAATGTCCACGAGTGTAGAGGAGACATGGACTTCCCACTGGCTCATTGTCAGCCTAGTTCTCGGCGCCAGAACCTAATTTCGGTCAAGTGGGGTTTTAACTTCTCGAAGTCTGAGTGACATGCCGTGCGTTGAAAACTTGTAAAATGTAAAGGGTCTCTGGGGCTTCACACTAGAGTTTTGTTTGCAGGATCGCCATAGAAAGATATATTGCCGGGCTAAGTGGCCGAGGACCATTGCGCGATTTTCCAGAAAGATTCCCTTTCCCTCGGCCGATCTCGGGGCTAGGAGTGAGCTTCAGGCGCGCCAATTAGACGCCTCACCAAATGGAGATAAGACGTACCTTCGGAATACCAAAGAAGAAAAAAGACGCCCAGCGAATGTTTGAGTATAACAACAAGAAACGGAACGCTGACCCGCAAGCCAAGTGGGAAGATTCTGCTGACAATGAACACCGCTATGAGGAGGCGCAATATACTCCAAAATCTGCTCGTCAGCAGCAGCGTAGTTCCAAGCGAGCTGAAACTTGGGGTACTGGAAAGCCGTCGCCATCCCAGGAAGTCCGGGAAACTAACAAGTATACCGCCAAACAAGAAACGACGAAGGTTCCGGGTCCGATGTATGATCCCGGCCCGATTATGGGTTCAATGCCGGTCGACCAGCTGTACGGCACCAACCCAGATTTTTCATCGTTCCCTCTTTTAGTAGAACGCACGTACAGATATATGCAAGCAGTTGATGATAGGCTTGGGCGTAAGATGCCCTTCTGTGCGCTCCTACATCACAGTACAATTGGTGTTAATGCCAATTTGATCAATATACACCAGGGCGAAAACAAAGAAGGTGTATTACGTGCTGAGGGCGATGTTGGAGTGTATTTGGAGCAGATGAAGTTTCCTGCCCCAATACAAGACTATTTCGCCACAATGGGCAAAACAGTTGCGATGAATATTCCGCCTGCCGCTATTCCACTCTCTACACGTGTTAATATTGCTACCCAGTTGACACTCCTTATATAATGTGTGACCTAGTAACTGGGGATGATCATTGAGAATTTAGACAGCGACACGAGGTTCACGGAGAGATTAGAGTTGACGGCAAGTGAAGAAGAGTTTAGTTAGTGTGCGTTGTGAGTATTGTGGGTTGTGCGAAGTTTTTATGAGGTGCGAGATCAGTAGAGTTCTGAAAGTTTCCCGAGCGCACATTTCTTCCAGTAAGTATAAAGGTAGTCAAAATTTTCATTTCTTCTAGAAAGGCGGTTAGCATATTCTTTTTTTATTTTTGCCCCTCTAAATAATAGACACTATGGATATGGAGCTCAATGATTCGTGTGATGAATCAGTGAATTTTGACGACGAATGGCAGGAAATTAGGCTAGGAGGTCAGGCCATGATTGAGTATCCGGAAGATGAAGAATTGCTGATAGATGACATGGACTGCGATGATCCGATTTCACTGTACAAGATATTCTTGACAGATAAAATATTAAAGATGATCGTTGAGGAAACAAATCGATATGCAGTGCAATGCATGAGCAACTCTGCATCTACGAGTAGAGGACACCAACAAGCCTGGAAGCCTGTGACAATCGATGAAATAAAAATTTTTATTGGCATCCTGCTAATCATGGGTATATAGCTCTACTACCGGAGCTAAGATTATACTGGTCGAAAAAGGACATGTATTCCAACGCGCGAATAAGAAACGCGATGAGGCGCGATCGATTTATATGTATACTTCGATATTTACATTTTACTAACAATGCCACGGCTACGACTGAGGACCGTTTGGATAAAATTAGAGATATTGTTAACGCAATTGTCGACACATTCAAAAGTGCAATAAAACCTGGCAAAAATATTGCGATCGACTAAACCATGGTTCCGTGGCAAGGACGCCTCAGTTATCACCAATATATTCCGGGAAAGCGGCACAAATATGATTTAAAGATTTATAAACTGTGCCTTTCGAAAGGCTATACAAACAGCATCCATATTTACGCCGGAAAAAATTCAAGCAGTATAGTGCAAACACATGCGCATGATGTAGTAATGACGTTGGCAGCTGACTTATTATTTGAAGGCCGCGTATTATTCACCGACAATTTTTACACTAGTGTCCCATTTGCCGAGGAACTTCTACAAAATGGAACCTTTGCTTGTGGCACAGTAAAAATTAATAAAAAATTTCTCCCGCTGCAGACAAATCGAAAACAACAACGTGGTGGCATTATGTGTCTTCAAAATCAGGGCGGTATTAGATTTATAAAGTGGACGGATAAAAGGCCGGTATGCATGATAGCCACTTCTGAAAACCATAAATGTCTTTTTGTTGAGGGAACTAATAATAAGGTAAAGCCGGACATAGTATTCCTCTATAACAAAGCCACGAAGCGGGTTGACCTATCGGACCAGATGTCTTCATAATTTCATTCGTCGAAGTAATTATGTTATTACAAAAAGGAATTCCTTTTCTGCACCAAATACAAAAAATGAATATATACCATTATACCAAATATATACCATTTCTAAATATCTGAGTAGAATTTTAATATTAAGTAGAAAAGATTTTTGATGAAGCCAAAGTAAACATATAATTTCTGCACTAGTTAGATGTTCATACCTCTTTGACATTCTATAATAATAGGTCGTTCGGAAAGTAATTTCGTTTTCCCCCAACAGAGGACCTAATTGCATTTGTTGA
>NIJG01004452.1:3021-14986 GCA_002201625.1 Euglossa dilemma
TTGACTCTCAGAATCAGAGGATAGGCGTAGCTATTGACTTAGCCGTTTGTCTCTAAAAGATGGTGGTAACGTTGTCGAACGGTATGTCCCTCGATCTTCTAATTCAAGCACGAAATTATGGTGCCCGTCGCGACAATGTACAATTACTTGCTTCTGAGAACATCGAGTTATGCCCTCGATATTGTGTGTCAGCTTTTCGGAAGATACGTACCCCTTTGAAAAGTTATGCCCTATGCCATTTCCTAATGTTCTACAAAGGTTTGACTCTGTACTTTAATTTTTATACCGTAAAATGGGCTTTCTAATGTCATACTGTACAGCGGGTTTAGTCCCGGATAATATTGTTTGACTCTCGGAATCACAGGATATGTGAAGCTACCGCCGTAGCTGTGCCAACCTCACAGAAGGTGGTAACATTCAGTAACCGTTTGACCTCCAACCTTACAAGTGGAATATGAAATTCTTGTGCCCAAGACTAATCTGAATACTATTGTGTTTCTCAGAACACGACGTAATACCCTCCATACTGCTGGTTTGATTCTCGGATAGTAAGGTGTCCTGCAAGGGGTGTGGCGTAATGCCAGTTGGTAAAATCATCCGACCGCTTGTCTCTCTCCTTTAATACTGAATCCGTGAATTAAGTTGTCAGTTGCGAATACTGCGCAGTGGATTAACTCCGGGAATACATGGTTATCTCTCGGAAGCGTAGGATAGGTGAAGCTATTGACTTATCCGTTCAACTCTCAAAGAAGGTGGTTACGTTCTGGAACGGTTTGACCCTCGAGCTTCCAATTTATACACGAAATTAAGATGCCGCTCGCTGAAATGTATACTAATTTGTTACCCTGAACACCATGTTATAATCTCCATACGACGGGCTAATTTCTCGGAAGGTAAGGTATCGGGTAAAGGGAATGACTTTATAAGAATTGGAAATGTTCTCCAACGGTATGGCTCACTACATTAATATTCATGCCGTGAATTAAGGTGTCAATTGCCAATATCCTTCAGCGGATTTACTCCCGGATTACCTGGTTTGACTCTTGAAATCGCGGGATAGGTTCAGTTTTTGACTTAGTCGTTCACCACTATCAGAATGTGGCAACGTTCTCGTATGGTTTGACCCTCGATCTTCCAATTCATACTTGAAATTATGATGCCCGTCACGAAAAGGTTCACCAATATGCTCCACTGAACACGATGTTATGCTCTGGGTACAGCGCGATAGGCTTTTGGTGAGTAAGGTCTTCGGTAAGATGTTTCTCTTTATAAAAGTAGGTAACGTTCTCAAACGGTTTCACGCTCTACTTTAATATTCAAACTCTCAATTAAGGTGAATTGCCAAGAGGGTACAGCGGATTGACTCCAGGAATACCAGGTTTGACTACCAGAATAACAGGAGAGTTGAAGGCTCACTTAGCCGTGCGACACACAAGAAAAGTGTAAACGATCTCCAACGGTTTGACTCCTGATTTTCGTGTTCATACATGACACTAAGGTGCCCCTCCTTAAAGCGTATACTAATTTGAATCTCTGAGCACGAAATTGTACTCACGATACAGAGGGTTCATGTTCCGGGAGGGTAAGTTCTTAGGTAAGTGGTTTGACCTTATACGAATGGGTAGGATTCACAAACGGTTTCACAATCTACTTTAATATTCAAACCGCGAATTAAGATGACCATACGCAGTACTTTTCAGGAGATTTTCTCCAGGATTACCTGGTTTGAAGCTCCGAGTCACTGGATAGGTGAGTCTATTGACTCAGCCGTTCTTTCCTCACAGAAGGTGGTAACGTTCTCGAAAGATGTAGCACTCGATATACCATTTCATCCATGAATTAAAGGTGCCGTCACTAAGTTGTGTACTAATGTGTGTTCGCTAAACACGTAGGTATACTCTCGACATGTCGGGTTATCTTCTCGCACGGTAAGGCATGCGGTAAAACGTTTGACTTTATAGGGACTTGTAACGTTCTCACACTGTGTGCCGCACCATTTTAATATGTAATCCGCGAATTAAGGTGTCTATTGCCAACACTTTACAACACATATACTCCCGGTATATCTCGTATCACTTTCGGAATCACAGGATAGGTGAAGCTAGTGACATAACTGTTCGTCTCTCGCAGACGGCTGTAACGCTATCGCACGGTTCGACGCTCTATTTTAATATTCGAACTGTGACATAAGGTGTCTATTGCCAATGCTGTTCAGCAGATTTACTCCAGGAGTACCTGGTCTGACTATCGAAATCACAGGATATGTGAAGCTATTTCCTTAGCCATTCGTCTTTCTCAGAAGGTGTTATCGATCAATATCCGTTTGATCCTCGATCTCTTAATTCATACATGAATTTAAGGTGCCGTCACTAAAATGTTTGCTAATGGGTTTCTCTAAACACGAAGTTATACTCTCGATGCAGCGGCTTATGTTCTCGGAAGGTAAGGTCTTCGGTAAAACGTTTGACTTTATAGGAATTGGTAGCGTTCACAAACATTTTGACTCTCTATTTTAATATTTAAACCGTGAACGAAGAGTTTAATTGCCAATACGCTTCAGCGGATGTACTCTCGGAATACCTGGTTTGACTTTTGGAGACACAGGATATGTGACATTATTGACTTAGCTGTGCGACACTCAAAGAAGCTGGTGACGTTCTCGAACGCGCTGACTCTCTTTGTTGATATTTATGCACTGGAACGTAGTGTCCATCCGCTAAAATGTGTACTAATATGTTTCTGTGAACAATAAGCAGGACACTCGCTACAGCGAGTTAGGTTCCCAGAATGTAAGGTAAACAGTAAAAAGAATGACCTAAAGCGAATTGGTAATTCTCGCCGTCGGTTCGACGCTCTACTATAATATTCATTCAGTGAAATAGGGTGTCTGTTGCCTATACTGCTCTACGGATTTACTCCAGGAATAAATGGTTTTGCTCTAGAAATCACAGAACGGGCGAGGCTATTGACTTCGCCGTTCGATTCTCAAAGACGGTGGTTGGTTTCCCGAGCGGTTCGACGCTCAATCTTCTACTTGGTACATGAGGTTAAGGTGCCCGGGCCTAATATGTGTCCCAATTTGATCCTCTGAGCTCCTTACCATGCAGTCAATGCACCGCGTTAGGCTTTCGGTGAGTGAGGACATCAGTAAAACGTTGACATAATACAAATTGGAATCGTTCTGAAACGGTTTAACGCTCGACCTTCTATTTCATACAGGAAATAAATGTGTCGTCACTATAATCAGTACTAATTTGTTTGTCTGAACACGATGTTGTACTCTCGATACAGCGGGATAGTTTTTCAGAGCTTATGGTCTTAGGTAAATCGTTTAACATTATTCCTACTCTCAACTTTCTCAGACGAATTTACGCTATACTATGACATTCAAACCGTGAATTACGGCGTCCATTGCCAATTCTGCTTGGTGCAATTACTCCTGGAGTACCAGGCTTGGCACTCGGAATCACAGCTCTAGGTGAGGCCATTTAATCAGCCGTTCGACGCTCAAAGGAAGTGGGAACGTTCTCGAACGGCTTGATTCGCGATTATTCTATTTATTCATGAAAATAGGGTTTCCGCCTGCTAAAATGTCTTCTAACTTGTTTCGGTGTGCACTTATCGTGACCGTCGCTACAGTGGGTTAGGTTCTTCGAAGGCAAGGTATCCGGAAAAAGTTTGACTTTACACAATTTGTTAATGTTCTCCAACGAATTTAGGTCTCCATTGCCAATACTGTACACAGCATTTACTCCCGGAATATCTGGATTATCTTTCGGAATCACGCGATATGTGCATCTATTGCCATAGCAGTTCGACTCACGCACAATGTGGCAACGTTCTCGAGCGGTTTGACCATCGATCTTCCAGTTCATACATGAAGTTAGGGCGCGCGTCACTGCGACGAAAACTAATTTCTTTGTCTGAACACTAACTTATACTCCC
Organism: Euglossa dilemma; assembly: GCA_002201625.1. NCBI lineage: Eukaryota > Metazoa > Arthropoda > Insecta > Hymenoptera > Apidae > Euglossa > Euglossa dilemma. Next base: position 6,967 of record NIJG01004452.1, read on the forward strand.
GATGAAGCTGGTGAAATTCGCGGATGGTAAGGCATTCGGTAAAACGTTTGACTTTATACCAATTGGTAACGCTCTAANGGTCCGGATCTGGACGTTCGCCAGTTCGGTTTTAGGCAGGGACGATCGTCCATCGAAACGCTCCTGCGCGTCATCTTCCTCTCGGTACGGGTCGTTCGGCGGAGTGGGGTGATGCTGGAGGTCGGGCTAGACATCGCCACTGCATTCAACGGATTGACCCGGACAGATATCAGGTCTGCACTGGTTCGGCACCGTGTGCCGGACTACCTGGCAGCGATGATTGGCGACTACCTGTCGGCAGGTATCAGCCGGGGTGTGTACTGCGGGGTCCAGCAGGGGTCAGTGCTGGGCACGAGCCTGTGGGACTAAGCGTTCGACGAGGTGCTACACGCCGCACTCCGGGCCGGAGTGAGCGTCGCGTGTTACGCGAACGATACCCTGGTAGCGACGAGCGGGATGAACTACGAGAAGACCGCCCTTCGCGCCGAAGAAGGGGTGGTCGCAGTAGTTGGGACCATAGAACGCCTGGGATTCCGCGTCTCACTAGAGAAGGTCCAAGCCATCTGGTTCCACCGCGGGAGGATGAAGCGGGTAATACCACCCGTAAGTGGAAAAATCAGCGTGTGAGGGAATGCGGCCCAGAACGGAGGAAAAATGAAGTACCTCGTCCTCGTCCTGGACGGCCGATGGACCATCGAGGACCACTTCGAGAAGCTCACACCCGCCTGTAGATGACGGGCGTAGCGATGTGTCGTCGACTGCTGGCCAACATAGGAGTGCCGGACGAGAGGGATCGCCGACTCTGCGCCGGTGTGATCCGCTCGATGGCCCTGTACGGGGCACCGGTGTCTGCGGAAGAGCTGATGGCCAGACAGAGGAACAGCACCAATGTGGCTAGAGTTTGGCGACGGGTGGCTATCAGATACCGCTCCATCACGCACGTGGCGGTCCCGGCACTGGACAACTTGATGAGGAGCCGCAGCTAGCGGACATTCCGCCTCACTCAGGTACTCTCCGGGCACGGATGCTCCGGGGAGTACCTGCACATGATGTGGAAGGAGGTGAGGCCAGGGTGTTGGCAATGCGGAGCGGAGGTGGACGACGCGCAGCACACCCTGGAGGAGTGTCCGGCTTGGGCGCCGGTGAGATGGGAGCTCCAGCGGCTCGTAGGGTGGGACCTCTCGCTTCATGCCATCGAACTCGGGATGGCTGGGAGCGATCGAGTTTGGCAAATGGTGGCCTCCTTCTGCGAGCAGGTCATGCAGCGGAAGGGGGAGGCAGAGTGGGGTCGTGAAGAGCGGATCCAGACCCGCGGCCGTCTCGGAAGCGGACGGCGGTTGCGGTGAGCGAGACGCAGGCTTGTCGCTCGGCACGCCGGTGTTAATCCGGTGCGAGGAGGGAATCCCGGATAATCGCTCGGTGAAGAACCTCCGGCGGAGAGGCGAGAGTCCGCCCTACGCCTTCCCGCCGATCGGAGGGGCCCACGGGCAGTCGGCCGAGGGAGCGACCGTCGAGGAATGGCGGTCAAGGGAGATGTCGGTGCGGCGCGAGTGGACTCGCGGCACTTCGGAAGGTCTTCCGAAGTCGTTCTCAGTGCTCACGCAAACAAATTTGTAGACATCTTAGCAGGCGGAGACCTTATTTTCATGTCTGAATAGCAAAATCGGGAGTCAAACTTTTTACCGACGGCCATATCTTCGGCGAAACTTTCCTGCTACATCGAGAATATAACTCCGTGTTCTGAGAAAAAAATTAGTACTTATTTCGGTGACGGGCACCTTAACGTTATGTATGAATTACAATATCGTGGATCAATCCGCTCGACGACGTTGCCACTCATTCTGAAAGACGATCGCCAATGTGTGTAGCATCACCTATCCTGAGATTCCGAGAGACAAACCAGACATTCCTGGAGTAAATCTGGTGAAGAGTGTTCGCAATATACAACATAGTTCTCGGTTTGAATACTAAAATAGAGCGTCACACCGTTTGAGAACGTTACAAATATATATAAAGTCAAATGTTTTACCGAAAACCTTACCTTCCGCGAACGTCACCCATTTCATTGGGAGTATTACTCTGTGTTCAGAGAAGGAAATTAGTATTCATTTCAGTGACGCTCATATTAACTTCATGTATGAATTAGAAAATCGTGTGTTCAACCGCTCGAGAACGTGGCCACCTTCTGCGAGATACGATCTCCTTAGTTAACAGCTTCGCCTATCCTGCGATTCCGAGAGTTAAACCAGAAACTCTGGGTGTAAATCCGCAGTCAAGTATCGGCAATTAATACCTTAATTCACTGTTTAATTATTAAACTAGGGCGTCAAACCGTTCTAGACCGTTGCCAATTGGTATAAAGGCAAACACTTTACCGATAGCCTTACCTTCGGAGAATCTTACCCGCCGTTTCGAGAATGTAATTTCGAGTTCTGGCTATGAATTAGTATTCATTTCAGTGACGGGCACCTTAACTACGTGTCTGTATCACAAAATCGATGTTCTGTCCGATCGAGAACGTTGCTATCTTCTGTGAGAGGCGGACGTCTAAGTCAGTAGCTTATCCTCCCCTGTGATTCCAAAAGTCAAACCAGATATGCGGGGTGTAAATGCGCGGAACAGTATTTGCAACAGATACCCTAATTCGCGGAGTGAATATTAAAATAGTACGTCACACCGTGTGTGAACGTTACTAATTGCAATAAAGTCAAATGTTTTAGCGAATGCCTTACCGTCTGAGAAGCTAACCGGCGGTATCAAGACTATAGCTGCGTGCTTAAGGAAACACATTAGTATACAACTTACTGACGGTATCTGAAATACATATATGAATTAGAAGATCGGAGGACAAACAGATCAAGGACGATATCTACCTCCCTTTATATTCGGACGGCCATGTTAATAGCTTCATCAATCCTGTGATTCCAAGCGGCATGCCAGGTATTCCAGGAGTATATGCCATGTACAGTATGGCATTAGATACCCTATTTCGCGGAATGAACATTAAAGTGCAAAGTCAAACCATTGTAGAATGTTACGAATTGGTATGTAGTCAAACTTTTAACGGAACACCTTACTTTGAGAGCACCTAACCCGCTCTAGCGAGTGCCTTGCTTGCTGTTCACGGAAACAAATTGGTTGATATTTCAGCAGACGGACACGTTATTTTCATGTATGAGTTCCTAAATGGAGAGAAAAGCCGTTCGAGATCGTTACTAACTTCTTTGAGAGCTGAACGGCTAATTAAATACCTTCACCTATTGTATGATTCCGAGAGTCACAGTAGGTAATCCGAGAGTAAATTCCCTGCAATGTATTGGCAGTATAAGACTTAATGTACGTTATATATATATCAAAACATACCGACATCCCGCTGAAGGCCGCTGGTATAGAGACGAACCTTTTACCGAAAGCCTTACATTCCGAGAAGCTACCACGCCGTATCGAGAGAATAACTTCCAGATCAGGGAACGTCATTAGTATACATTCTAGTGCTGCACGCCATAATTTAATGTATGAATTACAAAATCCGGAGACAATCCGTTCGAGAATGTTACCACTCTCTGTGAGATTCGAATGGCTAAGTCAATAGCTTCATCTATCCAGGGATTCCGAGACTCAATTCATGGTTTGAATATGAATGTAGAGGATCATGCCGTTGAAGAATGTTACACATTTGTATACAATCAAAGTATATACTGAAAGCCGCACCGTCCGAGAATCCCAACCCGATGTTGGGAGTTCCTTGCATAGATTTCATGAATACAAATTTGTAGTCTTTTCAGCAAACGGGCACTGTAATTTCATGTTCGAACTACAAGGTCACAGATGATACGTTGCGGCAACAGTTTCTAACTTTCTTTGAGGCTCGTACGTCTAAGTCAATAGCTTCACCTATACTGTGATTCCGAGAGGTAAACCAGGTTTGCTTGGAGAAAATAGGCTAAGCAGTATTGGCAATAGACACCTGAGTCCACGGCTTTAATGTTAAAGTTGAGTGTCAATCCATTTGTGAACGTTACCAATGGCTAGTGAATCGTTTTACTGAGGACCTTACCCTCCGAATGACTAATCCGCTGTATCGAGAGTCACATCATGTTCAGGGGAACAAATTACTATACATATTAGTGCGTGGCACTTTAATTTCATTTTTGAATTTAAAGATCGATGGTCAAACCGTTCAGGAACGATGCCTCCTTCCTTGAGATTCGCGCACCTACGACAATAGCTTCACCTATCCTGTGACTCCGGAAGTCCAACCAGGTAATTCGCGTCTATTCCCGCTACACATTATTGGCATTGGACCCGCTATTTCATGGTATAAATATTGAAGAACAGAGTCAAACCGTTGTAGAACGGATCTTACTGATGTATGAACAAACTTCTAAAAGAAGGCCTTAATATCCGCGCAGCTAACCCGCTACATCAAGAGTATAACATCGTGATCGGGGCAGAAAATTAGAATGCAGCTTTGTGACGGGCACATTAATTACATGAAAGAATAGCAAAATCTGGAATCAAATCTTTCGTGACCGTTACCACCTTCATTCAGAGTGGAACGGCAACGTCAATAGCTTCACCTATCCTGTGCTTCCGAGAGTCAGATCAGGTATCCCAGGAGTCAATCCGCTGAAAAGTATTGGCAATAGACACAAAAATTCACAATATGAATATTAATGTATAGAGTCAAACCGTTGGGGAACATTACCAAATGGTATAAAAACTTATTAACGGACACCTTGCCTAACAAGGACCTAATCCGCTGTAGCAAGTGTCATGTTTATTACTCACGGAAACAAATTAGTAGTCATTTTAGCAGACGGAAACCTTATTTTTATGTATGAATAGAATAATCGCGAGTCAAACCTATCAAGAACGGTCCCACTTCCATTACGAGAGGAACAGCTAAGTCAAAAGCTTCACCTATCCTATGATTCCGAGACTCAAACCTGGTATTCCGGGAGTCATTTCGCTCTACACTATTGGAAATGGATACCTTATATCGCGGGCAGAATATTAATGTAGAGCATCAAACCGTTTGAGAGCGTTACCAATTGGTATAGTGTCATACTTTTTACTGAATGCATTACCATCCAAAAATCTGTCCCGCCGTGGCGAGAATATAGAAACGTGTTTCGGGAAACACATTAGCATACAATTTAGTGATGGCACCTTAAATTCATGCATGAATTAGAAGATCGAGGGCCAAATCGCTCGAGAACGATGGCACCTTCTGTGAAAGACGAACAGCTACGTCAATAGCTTTACGTATCCTGCGATTCCGAGAGCTAAACCAGGTATTCCGGGAGTAAGTGCGATGAACAGTATGCGCAATGGACGCCCTAAATCACGGTATGAATATTAAATTACAGAGTCAAACCGCTGAAGATCGTTACATATTCCTACAGAGTGAACTTGTTACAGAAGGCCTTACCTCCCGAGATGCTGACCCGTGCTATCGAGGGTATAGCTTCGTGTACGGAGAAACAAATTAGTGCACAATTTACAGGCGGCACATTAATTTCATGTTTGAATTAGAAGACCGAGCGCAAAGCCGTGCGAGATCGTTACCTTACCTTGTTTGGGAGACGAACGGCTAAGTCAATAGCTTCACATATCCTGCCATTCCGAGAATAAAACCAGGTATACCCGGAGAGAAACCGCTGCGCAGTATTGGCAATAGACAAACTAATTCTCGTTATGAATACTAAAGTACAAAGTCAAGCCGTTCTAGAACGTTACCTATAGGTAGAGTGTCAAACTTTTTGCCGACGACCTTACCTTCCGAGAGCCTAACCTACAATATCGAGTGTATACTTTCGGGCCCAGAGAATGAATGTAGCATACATCCTAGTGATCGGCATCATAATTACGTGTATCAATAAGAAGATGGTGCGTCAAACCGTTCGAGAACGTTATCACCTCTTTGACAATCGCACAGCTATGTCAATAGCATCACCCATCCTGTGTTTCGGAGAGACCAGCAAGGTATTCCCGGAGTAAGTCCACTGATCATGGCAGGCCATGGACTCCACAATTCTCGGGTTCAGTATTACAGTGCAGCATCAAACCGTTGTAGAATGTCACATATTGGAATAAAGTCAAACTTTTTGCCGAAGACCTTACCTTCCGAGATCTTAACCTACAGTATCGAGTGCATAAGTTCGAGTTCAAGGAACCAATGTAGTATACTCCTTAGTGACCGGCACCATAAGTCCGTGTATCAATAAGAAGGGAATGCGTCAAACCGTTCGAGAACGTTATCACCACTTTGACAATCGCACAGCTAAGTCAATAGCTTCATCCATCCTGTGATTCGGAGAGACAAACCTGGAATTCCCGGAGTAAGTCCACTGATCAGTACTGGCAGTGGGCTCCATAATTCACGGGTTCAATATTACAGTACTGCATCACACCGCTGTAGAACGTCTCGTATTGGAATAGAGTGAAACTTTTCAGAGAAGAACTCACCTTATGGCAGCTAATCCGCTGTATCGAGAGTATAACTTCGAATTGAGAGTCAGTTGTTAGTATTCAAATCAGTGACGGGCGCCTTAATTTCATGTATGTATTAGCAGATCGAGTGTCAAACCATTTGAGAACGTTACCAACACATGTGAAAGACAAACGGCTAAGTCAATCACTTCACACATCGTGTGATTCGGAGTGTCATCCCAGGTAATCCGAGTGTAGGTGCGCTAAACAATTTTGAAAATAGACATCTTATTTCACGGTTTGAATTTTATTGTAGACGGTGTAATCGTTGAGGGCGTTATAAATTGGCATAAAGTCAACCGCTTTGACGAAGGCCTTACGTTCCGAAAAACTGACCTGCTCTATCAAGGGAATAACAGCGAGTTCAGAGGTGAGAACTATTATACATTTTAGTGTATCGCACCTTAATTTCATGCTAGAATTAGAACATGGATGGCCAAACTGTTGGACAACGATCCCACCACCTGTGAAAGACGAATGGCTATGTCAATCGCTTCACACATCGTGTGATTGCGATAGTCGACCCACGTACTCCGCGAGTAAACGCACTGAACAATTTTGGAAATAGGTACCTTATTACACGGCTTCCATATCAAAGTAGATAGACAAATCGTTTCAGAGCGTTATAAATTGCCATATAGTCAAAACTATTGCCGAAGGCCTTACCTTCCATGAACCTAACCCGCTGTTGCGAGTGTCATGCTTAGTGCTCACAGAAACAAATTAGTAGACATTTTAGCAGACAGAAACCTTATTTTTATGTATGAATAGAATAATATAGAGTCAAACCTTTCGAGAATGATCCCACCTTCTTTACGGGACGAACGGCTAAGTCAGTAGCTTCAACTATCGTGATATTTCGACATTCTAACCAGGTATTCCGGGAGTCAATCCGATCAACATTATTGGCAATAGATATCTAATCACGCGGCATGAAAATTAAACTGGTGAGTCAAACCGTTTGAGAACGTTACCATTTGCTATAAAGTCAAACGTTTTACGGAAGACGTTATCATACGAAAACCTAACCCACTGTATCGAGAGTTTAACATTGTGTTTAGAGGAACAAATTAGTATACACTTTAGTGACGGGCACCCTAACATCGTGTATGAATTAGCAGGTCTATGGTCAAACCGTTCGTGATCGTTACCACCTTCTTTGTGAGTCGAACGGCTGAGTCAATAGCTTCACCACCAGTTGCGATTCCTAGCGTCAAGCGAGGTATTCCTGGAGAAAATCCGCTGTACATTATAAGTACTAGGCATTCTATTTCACGGTATAAATGTTAGAGTACGGAGACAAACCGTTGCAGAACGTCATGTATTGGAATGTTGCCAATCTTTCTAACGAAGGCCTTACCAACCGTGAACGTAGTCCGCTGTATTGACATTTTATCTCCGTACTCACATAAATAAATTAGTATTCATTTCAGTAACGGGCACCTTAGCTTCATGTACGAAATAGAATATGGAAGGTGAAGCGCTCAAGAAGGTTGCCACCTTCTGT
>NIJG01004476.1:2249-13875 GCA_002201625.1 Euglossa dilemma
TCGTGACATTATGATTTATACCGTTACATAGAGTGTATGATGTCAATACTGCACAGCAGATTGACTCCCGGATTACGTGGTTTGCCTCTCGGTATCACAGGGTTGGTGAAGCTATTGACATAGTAGTACGACTCTGAAAGAAGAAGGTAACGTTCTCGGACAGTTCGATTATCGATATTCTAATTCATGCTTGAATCTAGGGTACCGTCACTAAATTGTATACCAATGTGTTTCCCTAAACACGTAGCTATAATCTCGATACGGCGGGATAGCTCTACGAACGGTAAGGCATTCGGTAAAGCATTTCACTTTATATCAATTAGTAACATTCTCACAAGGTGTGACACTCTATTTTATTATTCGCATAGCGAATTAAGGTATCTATTTCCAATAATGTTCAGCGGATTTACTCCAGGAAAACCTGGTTTGACACTCCGAATCACTGGATAGGTGAAGCTATTGACTTAGAAGATCGTCTCTCTCAGATGGTGGCATCGTTCTCGAACGGTTTGACGCTCCATCTCCTAATTCGTACTTGAAGTTATGGTACTCGTCACTGAAATGGAGACGAACTTCTTTCTCTGAACCCGAAGTGATCCTGTCGATACTGGCAGCCAATTTTTGGGGGGATAAGGTCTTCGGTAAGTCGTTTGACGTTATAGCAATTGGTATCGATCTTCGCCGGTTTGACTGTTTGCTTTAATATTCAAACCGTGTATTAGGGTATCTATTGCCAATATTGATCAGGAGAATTACTCCCGAATTACCTGATTTGACTCTGAGAATCACAGGATAGGTTAAGCTATTGACCTAGCCGTTCGAATCTCAAAGTGTGTGGTATCGTGTTCGAACGGTTTGGCCATCTATGTTCTAATTTATACATGAAATAATGGTGCTCGTCACTAAAATGTATACTAGTTCGTACCTCTGAACAAGGTGCTATACTCCCGATACAGCGGGTCAGATTTTCGGGGGGTAAGGCATTCTGTAATAAGTTTAACCCTACAGGGGCAGGTAATGTTCTACAACTGCTTGACGGGCTGCTTTAATATTCAAACCGTGAATTGAGGTGTCAATTGCCAATATTGTACAGCGCGTTTACTCAAGGAATATCTCTTTCACTCTCCGAATCAATGGATAGGAAATGCTATTGACATAGCCGTTCGACTCTCACACAAGGTGTCACACCGTTTGAGAACGTTGCTAGTTGCTATAAAGTCAATCGTTTTACCGAAGGCGCTACCTTCCGCGAACTTCACACGCTTCATCAAGAGTATAACTCCGTGTTCAGTGAAACACATTAGTTTGCACTTTTGTGACGCTCACCTTAATATCGTGTACGAATTGGAAGGTCCGCAAATCGTTCGAGGAAGTAACCACCTTTTTGAGAGTGGCGCAGATACGGCAATAGCTGCACCTCTCTAGTTATTCATCGTGCAAGACCATGTAATCTTGGAGTAAATCCGCTGAATACTATTGTCAGTACACACGATAATTCCCGGTATCAAGTTAAAGTAGATAGTCAAGCCGTAGCTTAACATTACCAATTGGTATAAACTCATTAATTTTACGCAATACCTTTCCTTCCGAGAACCATTCCCGCTGCAGCGATTGTCTTGCGTAGTTTTCGCAGAAATAAATGAGTAGACATTTTATAATGTGGACACCTTTTTTTTCATGTAGGAATAGTAAAATCACGAGCAAAACTTTTCGAGAACGTTACCACCTTCTTTAAGAATCGAACTGCTAAGCAAACTGCTTCGCCTATCCTGTTATTCCGATAGTTACACCATGTAGTCTGCGTTCAAACGCGGCGTACAGTATTGGTGTTCGACACAAAATTTCATGGTATAAATATTAAAGAGCAGAGCCAAACCTTTGTAGAACGTTCCATATTGCTATACACTCGAACGTATTACCGAAGTCCGTAGTATTCGGGAAGCTTACCAGCTGTTCTGAGGTTATATCATTGTGTACAGAGAAGAAAATTATTGTACATTTCAGTGACGGGCTCATTAATATCGTGTATGAATTAGAAGATTGGGTGTCACTCCGTTTGTGAACTATACCACCACCTTTGAGTGTCGAACGGCTAAGTCGATATTCAGATTCCGATAGTCAAATCAGGTATTCCGGGAGCCAATTCGTTGTACAGTACTGCCAATAGACACCCGAATTTATGTTATGAATATTAAAGTAGATGGTCGTTCCGTCGGAGAACATTACCAGTTCAATATAGAGTCAGTCATCATACCGAATATATTACCTTCGTATAATCTAACCCTTTGTAGCGGGAATCGTGATAAGTGCACGCGGAAACAAATTGGTAGTCATGATAGCAGCAGAATACCTTAAGTTCATATATGAATGGGAGGATCCAGAGGCAAATAGTTCCAGAACGTTACCACCTTCATTCAGAATCGCAAATCTAAGAAAATAACTTCCCCATCCAGTCATTCCTAGAGTCACACCAGGTATATTAGGAGTAAATTCGCTGTACCGTAATGGCAATGGATACATTAATCCGCAGTTAGTATATTAAAGTTGAGCGTCGAACCGTTTGAGAACGCTACCAATTGCTATAAAGTCAAACGTTTTTCCGAAATATTACCAGTTGAAAAATTAACGCGCTGTATCGAGAGCATAACTTCGTGTTTAGAGAATCACATCAGTACATATTAAAATGATGGCATCTTAATTTCATTGTGAATAAGAAGATCGATGGTAAAACAGTTCGAGACCGTTACCACCTTCTATAATATTCGAATGTGTAAGTCAATAGCATCCCATATCCTTTGTTTCCGAGATACATACCCGGTATTCTTGGTGTAAATATGCTGAATATTATTAGCAATTGACGACACAATTCACGGTTTGTATATTAACCGATGTTCAACTTTTCCAGTTGGTATGGAGTCAAACACTTTACCACCAGCCTTACGTTCGGAGAAGCTAACGCGCCGTTTCGAGAGTATAACTTCTTGTTGAGAGAACGAAATAAGTATTCACTTCAGTGACGGGCCCCTTATCACCAAGCATGAAAGGGTAGAACGAGCGTCAAACCGCTCGAGAACGTTGCCATCTTCTGTAAGACGCGAACGGCCAAGTGACTAGCTTCACCTAACCTGTGATTCCGAGAGTCACGCTTGATATTCCGGCAGTTAGTCCGCTGAACAATATTGGCAATAGACACCTTAATTCACGGTTTGTAAACTAGATTATGTCGTCCATCCATCTGAGATGGTTACCAATTGGTATAAACTAATTCTTTTTACCGAATGCGTAACCCTCAGAGAACCTAATCCGCTGTACGAAGTGTCTTTTGAAGTGATATCGGAAGATAATTAGTAGACACTTATCAGACGGGCACATTATTTTCATCTAGGTATAGCAAATTCGAGGGTGAAACAGTTAGAGGACGTTTCCATCTTCTTTGAGAGTCGAACGGTTAACTCAATAGCTTCACCTATCCTGTGATTCTGTGAGTCACACCATTTATTCCGGCCGTAAATGCCCTCCACTGTATTAGAAGTAAAAAACTGAATGCACGTTATGAATTTCAAAGCAGACCATGAACCCGTAGTAGACCGCTAACCATTTTCATAGAGACCGTTTACAGAAAACCTTACATTCCGTGAAGAGAGCACACCGTAGTGATAGTATAACTTCGTGCTCGGAGAAAGACAGTAGTATACATTTTTGTGACGCGCAACATAATTTTATGTATGAATTAGAAGTTAGATGATCAAATCGTTCCAGAACGGTACCACCTTCTATGAAATTCGAACGGCTATGTCAAGAGCTTCACCTATGCTTGGATTGCCAGAGTCAAAGCAGGCATGCCAGGAGTAAATCCGCTGAAAAGTCTTGGCAATAGACATCTTCATTCACGGTATGAATATCAATGTAGAGAGTCAGACCGTCATAGAACATTACTAATTCGTATAAAGTCGTTCCCATAATGAATACCTTACCTTCCGAGTGGCTGACCCGCTGTATCGAGGGTATAGATTCGTGTTTAGAGAAATACCTCTGAATACAATCAAGTGGCGGCACCTCAAATTCATCTATGCATTAGAACATCGATTGTCAAGCCGATCATGAACGTTGGCACCATGTGTGAGAGACGTACGGCTAAGCAAATAGCTTCATGTATCCTGTGATTCCGAAAGTGAAACCAGATATCTCTGGAGTGAACAGTATTGAACTGTACAGTATCGGAAATGTACACCTCAATTCAGTGTTTGAACGTTGAAGCAGGTTGTCAAGCCGTTGTAGAACAGTAACTATTCGTGTAGGGCCAAACTACTTCCAATATGCCTTACCCTCCGAAAATCTAACCCACTGTATCGTGAGTATAACACTGTGTTCAGTGGTACGAACTAGTATACAATTTAGTGATGAGAACCTTAATTTCGTGCATGAATTAGAAGATAGAGAGTCGAGCAGTTCGAGAAGGTTTCCTCCTTCTGTAAGACATGAACGGATAAGTCAATAGCTTCACCTATCCTGTGTTTGAGAGAGTCAACCCGGTATTCCGGGAGTGACCTGCATTTCCTCCCGTAATCACTAGAAACGTGCAGCTATTAACTTCGCCGTTCGTCTCTCTATGAAGGTGGTAACGCTCCGGAACGGTTTGGAACTCCATCTCCTAATTCATTGATGAAATTATGGTACTCGTCACTAAAATGTATTCTAGTCCGTACCTTTGAACACGGTGTTGTACTCCCGATACGGCGAGTTAATTTTTCGGAGGGTAAGGTATTCTCTAAGAAGTTTGACACTACACATATAGGTAAAGTTCTACAAAGGTTTGGAGCTCTCCCTTAATGTTTATACCGTGAATTATTATCTCTATTGCTAATGCTGTTCAGCGGTCTTACTCCCGGAATGACTGGTTTGTCTCACGGACTGACAGGATAGGTAAAGCTACTGACTCTGCCATTCAACAATCAGAGAACGTACTAGATTGCTTTGACATTCGCTACTCTTATTGATACATGAAATTAAGTTGTCCATCACTCCAACGTATACTAATTTGTTTCTGTTTACACTACGCAGCAAATTCGCTGCTGCGGGATGGGTTGTCGGCAGGTAAGGTAATTGGTAAAGCGTTTGACTTTATAACAACTGGATACGCTCTCACACGGTGTGACGCTCTATCTCAATATTCATTTCTCGAATTTTGGTATCTATTTTCTACACTCTCCAGAACATTTACCCTCGGATTTCCTGGTTAGACTCCCGGAATCACAGGATAGGGTGATCTATTGGCTTATCGGTTCGATTCTCAATGAGGGAGGTAATGTACTCGAACGGTTTGACCATCGATCTTCTAATTCACTTGAAGTATGCGTTCCGACACTGAAATGAATACTAATTTCTTTCCCTTAACACGAAGATAGGCTCTCGATACAGCACGTATGTTTTTCGGCGTGTAATGTCTTCGGTAAACGTTTGAATCTATATCAATGGGTAAAGTCTACAACGTTTTGACTGTGTACCTTAATATTCATTCCGCAAATTGAGATATCGATTGCTAATACTGTACAGCGGATTTACTCCCGGATTACCTGGACTGATTCTCGGAATCAAAGGATAGGTGAAGCTATTGACCTAGCCGTTTGACCATCAAAGACAGTGGACACGTTCTTCAACGATTTGTCCCTCGATTTTCTGTTTTATACATGAAGTTAGGGTGCAGTTCACTGAAATGAAGACCAACTTCGTATAACGAACCCGAAGTTGTACTCTCGAAACGGCAGGTTAGGTTCTCGAATATAAGTCCGTCGGTAACGTGATTGACTCCATAACAATATGTAACGTTCTATAACTATTTGACGGTCTACTTCAATATTCAAGCCGTTAACAAAGGTGTCTATTGTCAATACCCTTCAGCGGGCATATTCACGGAATATCTGGTTTAGCATTCGGAATCACTGGATATGAGAAGCTGTTGTCATAGCCGTTCGTCTCTCACAGAGGGTGGCAACGTTCCTGAACGGTTTGACATTCGAACTTCTCAGTCATGCATGAAATTAAGGTGCTCGATAGTAAACGTACTCTAGTTTGTACCACTGAAGGCGGCGTTATACTCTCTAAACGCAGAGTTTGCTTCTCCAAAGGTAAGGCCATCCGTAAAGTGTTTGACTATATACCAATTCGCAATGCTCTCAAACGGCTTGATGCTCTAGTATTTTATTCAAGCCGCGAATTAAGGTGTATACTGGCAATACTATCAGCGAAATTACTCTCGGATTTCCAGGGTTGTCTCGCGGAATCTCGGGATGTGTGAAGCTATTGACTTAGCCGTTCGTCTCACACAGATGGCGGTAGCATCCTGGAAGGGTGATGCCAATAGACACCTTAATTCACCATTTGAATGGCAATGTAGAACGACAAACCGTTTGAGATCGTTTCCTATTGCTACAAAGACTAACGTTTTACCGGAGACCTTACCCTCCGAAATACTAACCAGCTCTATCGAGAGTATAACTTCGTGGTCTGGGAAGGAAATTAGTATTAATTTCACTGTCGGGCACCTCATCTTCTTGTATGAATTAGAAGATCGGGGGTCAATCCGTTCGAGAGAGTCGCAACCTTCTCTGAGAAACGAACATCTTAGTCAATGGCTCCACCGATCGTGTCACTTCGAAAGTCAAACGAGATATTCCGGTAGTAAATGCGCTGCACAGAATTGGCAATACACACGTTAATTCATGGTAAGCATATTAAAGAAGAGCGTCAAATTGTTTGAGAGCACTGCCAACTGGTGTAAACTCCATCAGTTTACAAATGCCCTTACGTACGGAGAACCAAACTCGCCGTTTTGACAGTATAACCGGATGTTCGGAGAAAGAAATTTGTCTTCATTTCCGAGACGGGCGCCATAACTCCATGTATGAATCAGAAGATCGCGAGGCAAACTCTTCCAGAACGTTACCACCTTTTTTGAGTGTCCAACGGCTAAGTCAATAGCTTCATCTATCCTGTGATGCCGAGAGTCAATCCTGGCATCCGAGGAGTACATCTGCTGTACAGCATTGGCAATAGAAACCAGAACTATCGGCATGAGCATTAAAGAAGGGAGTCAAATCGTCGGTGAACATTACAAATTGTTATGAAGTCATACTTTTTACGGACTACGTTACATTGCGAGTGCGTATACCGCTGTATCGAGTGTATAACTACGTGATATTCGAAGCAAATTAATATACATTACAGTGAAGGGCACATTAATATTATGTACAAATTAGAGTCCATGGTCAAGCGGTTCGAGATCCTGACCGCCCTGTCTGAAAGTCTACAGGCTAATAAGAATATTAAAGCTGACCGTCAAACCGTGTGTGACCATTACTAATTGCTCTAAAGTCATTCGTCTTACTGAATACCTTACCCTGCGAAAAACTAAACCGCTGCATCAAGTATGTGACTTTGCGTTCAGAGATACAAATTATTATGCCTCTTAGTTTCATGAACTTTAATTTTGGGTATGAATTAGAGGATCCAGGATTGCAACGGTTCCAGCACGTTACCACCATCCTTGAGAGTCGGACGGCGAAGTCAACATCTTCACCTCTCCTGTGATTCCGATTGTCAAACAAGGTACTGCCGGCGTAAATCGTCTGAATGGTATGACACCTTAATTCACGGATTGAATATGACTGTACAGCGTCAAGCGGTTTGAGAGCGTTACCAGTTGGTACAATGTCAAACGATTCACGCAAGGCCTTACCATCCTAGATTCTATCACGCAGTATCGATTTTCGTGCTTGGTGCTCACGGAATCAAAATGATAGACCTTTTAGCAGACGCACAGCCTTCATCATAAACAAATGGCAAAATCGACAGTCAAACCGTTCGAGAACTATCCCACCTTATTTGAGAGTCGATCGGCTAAGTCAAATGCTCCACGCGTCCTGTGATTCCAAGAGTCATATCAGGTAATATGGGAGTAAATCCGCTGAAATGTATTGGCAACAGACAGCATAATTGACGGTAAGACTATTAATGTGGAGCGTCAAGCCGATTGAGAACGTTACCAAATCCTAAAGAGTCAAGCATTTCACAGATAGTATTACCGCCCCCTGAGGTTGACCCGCCGTATTGGGAGTATAAAGCACCTCAATTTCATGCATTAATTGAGAGATACTGAGTCGATCCGCTCGAGAACGATAGCACCTTTTGTGAGATTCGAATATCTATGTCAGTAGAATTGAATATTGTGGCAGAGCGTCAAACAGTTTGAGAGCGATACGAATTGGTCTAAAGTCTAACGATTTACCGAAGCAGCTAATTTACGCGAACTTCAACTGCGTCACCGAGAATATAACTCCGCGTTCAGAGAAAGAATTTAATATTCATTTCAGTGAAAGGCACCTGAATAATATTTATGAAGTAGAACGTCGTGAGTCAAATCGTTTGATGACGTTTCCACCTACTTGGGTGGTTGAACGGCAATGTCACCAGCTTCACTTATCCTGAGGTGCCGAATATCAATCCTGATATGCCGGGAGTAAATGCGCTGCACAGAATTGAAAACAGACACCATAATTCACTGTTAGAATATTGTATTATAGCATTCAACCGTTACGAGAACGTTACAAATTCCTATAAAGTCACACGCCTTACCGAAGAATTTACCATCCGAAAAACTAACCTGCAGTATCGACAGTATAACATCGTGTTGAGTGGCACGAATTAGAGTACGATTTAGCTACGAGCACATTAATTGCATGCATGAATTATAATATCGCGGTTCAGACCGTTCGAGAACGTTACCACCATCTGCGTGAGATGAACGGCTAAGTCAATAGCCTCACCTATCCTGTGATTCGGAGAGTTAATCCAGATATTCCTGAAGTAAATCCGAAGGACAGTATTGGTATTAGACGCCTTAATTTACGGTGTGAATATTAAAGTAGAG
The DNA here is from genome assembly GCA_002201625.1 of Euglossa dilemma. Classification (NCBI taxonomy): domain Eukaryota; kingdom Metazoa; phylum Arthropoda; class Insecta; order Hymenoptera; family Apidae; genus Euglossa; species Euglossa dilemma. The sequence goes on from NIJG01004476.1 coordinate 11,176, forward strand.
CGCCAGACCGTTACAGATCGTTACCTATTCGTATAGATTCAAACTCTTACCGAGGGCCTGACCTTCCGAAAAGCAAATCCACTGTATCGAAAGTATGTCTCCGTGTTCGGAGAAGCAAGATAGTATGCACTTAAGTCATGCGCACCTTAATTTCATGTACGAATTAAGTACATTGAGGGTCAAAACTATCGAGAGCAATCCTATCTTCTTTGGTAGTCAAACGGATAACTTAGCAGCTTGACTTATCCTATTATTCCAATAGTCAAACAATGTATTCCGGTAGTCAATCCACTGTACACTATAGGCAGTGCATACCTTAATTCACGGATTGAATATTACAGAAAATTCCAAGCTTTGTAGGACCTTACCTACTGGTCTAGAATTTTAATTGCCTAAGGTTTTAGTGAAGGTCCTACCGTCCAGGAACCTAACCCGCCCATCGAGAGTATAACTGCGTGTTGAGAGAAGGAAATTAGTCTTCATTTCAGTGACGGGCACCTTAACTTCATGTAAGAATTAGAAGATGTAAGGTAAAACATAACGGGAACGTTATCACCTTCTCTGAATGTCGAACGGCAAAGTCAAATGCTTCACAAGTATGAATTACTGGATCGAGGCTCAAATCGTTCCAGAACGGTACCACCAGCCATTAGAGTCGGGCGGCTCAGTCAGTAGCTTCACTTACCCTGTGATTCCGAATGTCAAACCAGATATCCCGGCGGTAAATGCGCTGTACAGTATTGGCAATAGATACCTTAAATCGCGGATTGTTAATTAAATTCGATCGTCAGACTGTGTGAAATCGTCTCATTTGCTAAAAAGTCAAACGATTTATCGAATCCCTTACCTAACCAGCCGTATCGTGAGTATAGCTTCTTGGTACGGAAAACACATTAGTATTCAATTTAGTAACGGGCTCCGTTATTTCAAGTATGAATTAGGAGATCGAGGGTCAAACCGTTCCAGAATGTTACCACCTTCTGTGAGACGCGAACGGCTAGTTCTATAGCTTCACCTACCATGTGATTCTGTTAGTCAAATCTGGTAATCCGGAACTAAATCGCCTGAGCAGTATTGGCAATTGACACTTTAATACACAGTGTGAGAATTAAAGCAGACCGTCAAACCGATGTAGATTGTTACCAATTGCTACAAAGTCAACCGTCTTACCGAAGACCTTATCCCTCGAAAAATTATCAGACTGTATCGAGAGTTTATCATCGCGTTCAGTGAAGGAAGGTACCCTCCGATTCAGTGACGGGTACCTTATCTGCATGACTGAATTATAATATCGAGTTTCAAGCCGCCCGAGAACGCTGTCATCTTCTGTGAGAGACGATCGGCTTTGTGAACTGCTTTTCACCAATCCTGAAATATCCAGATTCAAGCCAGGTAATCCGAGAGTTAATCAGCTGAACAGCATTGCCAATAGAAACATTAATTCACAACATGAATATTATAGTAGAGACACAAATCGTTTGAGATCGGTACCAACTAGTATAAAGTCATAATCCTTATAGCAAACATTACCTACCGAGATTATAAGCCGCAGTATCGTGGGTATAACTTCGTGCTCAGAGCATCACATTATTAAACATTTTAGTGACGGGTCCTTAATTTCACTATGAATAAGTAGATCGAGGGTCAAACCGTTCGAGAAAGTTACCACCTTCTGTGAGAGACGAACGCCTAAGTCAATAGCTTCACGTATCATGTGGTTCTGAGAGTCAAACAAAGTATTCCAGGAAGGAAATCCGCCGAAGAATTTTGGCAATAGACAACGTAATTCACGTTTTAAATATTAAAGTAGAGTGTCAAACCTTTTGAGAGCGATACCAATTTGTATAAGGTCAAACGTTTTAAAGTAGGCCTTACATACCAAGGACCTGACCCGCTGCATCCAGAATATAACTTTGTGTTCAGAACAAAAAATTAGTATTCATTTCAGTGACGGGTTCCTTATCATCGTGAATGAATTGGAGGATCGAGGGTCAAACCGATCGAGAACGTGACCACCTTCCATGAGATTCGAACAGCCGACAGAATATCTTCCTTGAGCATCGATCGGCCAAGTAAGTAGCTTCACTTATCCTGTGCATGCGAGAGTCAAACCTGGAACTCCCGGAGTAAATGCTCAGTGCAGTATTGGCAACAGTCACCTTAATTCACTGTATGAATATCAAACTAGAGAGTCAAAGGCAAGGAGAACATTTCCAATTGGTATAAAAGCCTTTTTTTCCAGAATAGCTTTCCTCCTGTTAGCTTATCCCGCTGCATCGAGTGTATAACATCGTGCGGAGAGAAACATATTAGCATAAATTTGAATTGCGGGCACATTATTTACCTATACGAATAGAAAAATCATGAGCAATGCCTTTTGTGAACGTTGCCAACACCTTTAGGGTCGAAAGGCTAAGTTAAGAGATTCAGCAATTCTGTGATCCCAAGAGTAAAACAGCATAAATCGCGTGTAAACCCGTTGGGCAGTATTGGCATTAGACACACAATTTCGAGGTATAAAAATTGAAGAACAGGGTCAATGCGTTGTAGAACGATACCTATTGCTATGTAGTCAGACATTCTACCGAAGGCCATATTTTCCGAAAAGTTAACCCGCTGTATCGAGATTATAGTTTCGAGCTCAGAGAAGCAAGTTAGTATCAGTTTTAGTGACCTGCACATTAATTTCATGTATGGATT